>JBBCBC010000015.1:11545524-11725528 GCA_037126765.1 Stenogyne calaminthoides
ATTATTGGGATTATCTTTGGAAAGTATGCTTTTACTTTGTATAATCGGTATTTGAATTCGGACTTATTCTTTGAAATAAATTGTTTATCGATGCTTTAAATATCATCGAATGTTACATATATTTACTGCATAACTGTTCAATAAATAGTATGTGTTACATTGTAGTTAATTTAGTGATACCAGATCACAGAAGATTAAATTAACAATTCCTTGTAACTAAAAGTACACCATTCACGACCTAGATGGAAATGAACAATCCATTGTGAAAGGTTGTAGTGTAAGGCTCAGATTGGTTTGTCTTGACCAAAAGATTACACTAGTGCTTGACTGATGCATTGAAGAGGACCTACAGGAGGACAAATTCTTCATAACTGAACTAGGAAGAAATTAGACCTCAGTGGTTAGTTATTTCTTAATCTTCGTCCCTTAAATAGGATTGTGTGTGGCTAGTAACTATTGCTTTGACTTATTACGGGAAGAGAATCAATGAGATTCAATACCCTATATCTTGGGCAATATTATTGGTCACATGCGATTGCTAAGATTTAATACGGAGAATCGTGTGCAAGTACGCTTGTTCGATTTGCTCCCTTGGGAGGTTCATAAGTTTTATCATACCAAATCTTGCAAGTGGAACTAGTTTCCAGTATGGATAATAATGTTGAATCGTTCCTTTACCAAGGATAAAAGATATTAATTAATGGAAAGCTATTTCAGTGGCTTGAATTAATTAATGGGCTAGATAATCTTAAACACGGGAAATAATAACCGGGAGCCATATTAACTGTAATATGGGTTAAGATGGATAGTGCAATATTAATTATGTAGTGGGATTAATTAATATTTATGGGCTTGAATAATATTGTGGCTCAATATTGATAATTCAAGGTCCATTGGAAGGTCCAGTCTTAATTCTCCTAAAGGCCCCCCAAGTAGCCCAACATAAAGTTCAATAACTGAAAAATGTGTTTAAAAATAAAATAAATTTTGTTGCCTATTTTTCCTTGTTTTTTCGAAAATTATGAACAAAAATGGGAGAAAGATTTTCTTTGAATTTTGTTATGGAATGAAGATATGTATTCTTGGAATACAAGATCATCTCATTAAATTCAAGAAATCTCCCACTTGGTTATTCATATTTGAAATTTTTGAAATTTTTGATAATTAAGGGAAAGAAAGATTTTCTTGATTTTCTTGAAAAGATATTATGGATGATATGTATTTCTTGAAATACAAATATATCTCATAAATTCAAGAAGATCCAAATCTTGGAATCTTGTAATAGGGAAGAGTGCACGTAGGACTGGTTGTCCGAACCACTATAAATCTTGTGTGCATTTACCTGTTTGATTAACTGCTTCACACTATTGCACACAACTTTATTAAATCTGCATACATATTATTCGAAAGTTAGGATCGGCTAGCACAAGTTATCGATCCGATCGAGATGACTCCATAGTCATCTGATTGAAAACATCCTCAGAATCTGATTTTTTATAAACTGGTTTTTCACACGGGTATAAACTAGCTTCCGCACAATCAGTTAAATTGATAGATATCGAATCGATCGCCCAAAGCGATCAATAAGTTGGATATCGACCCAAACCGATTCACTCGCCTCTCGATCGGGCAAACTACAATCACACCTGATCTGCGAAAAAGTTTTTCAGAAGTCTATTCACCCCTCCCCTCTAGACTTATGCCCTCACGAAACCCGTTCGGGACCTACAAGTGGTATCAGAGCAGTGGTTCTACAGACCACTGACTTTGAATATCATCGGTTCTTGAGGAAGAACCTTTGTGGTCACTTGAACTGATCTTGAAAAACCTTTTTCAAATCTCATTCGTTTTCAAACTCACGATCAGCATGGATAATACTTCGGGTATGTATCATGATTTGCCTAAATTTTCCATTGATGAGTATGCAGACTGGACGATATACATGAGCAACCATCTGGGATCAATAAGTAGCAGGATGATGGAAGTTCTTGAACGAGGACCCATCATCATCTATCATGACAACCCAGCTATTGGAGGTGATCCAGATTTTGCAGTTGGAAGTCTTGTCGAAAAGAGTCACATACGATGGATCTTTGAAGAGAGAAAGTTGTACACTTTGGATACGATAGCCAGGCACATAATCATGAAGACCATGGACAAAATAACCAGAAAAAAGATAAAGTATCTCAAGACAGCCAAACAGATGTGGGATACGCTTGCTGAAATGTGTGAAGGAAATTATCTGATTAAAGATAGCGATCGCAAGTTTAACCGGGTGAAATTCGAGAAACTTAAGATGCTACCAAATGAAACCATCAATGAGCTCGATGGAAGAATCACCATGTCAGTCAACAAGTTATGGGAACTTGGACGAGAAATGTCAGATAAAGACATCAATTACAAGATCTTGAGATCTCTGACCAAGAAGTGGGATATGAAAGTCACTGTAATAAAGGATTGTCAAGATATTTCCAAGATGAAGCCAAGAAACCTGTTCCTGAGTCTTAAAGCCCATGAGTTTGATCTGATCGAAAGAGGGTAAGAAGAAGAAGACGAGTCGCCTGCTTTGAAGCCACACCGCCACATCAAAATCGGGCCAGATTCAAAGCGGCCCAAAAAGAAGAACTCAAAGTCTAATGAACCTGTTGGAAATATTATAAGCCAAACTGAACAGATTGCTTTGCTAACCAGAAAACTTGAAAAATCTAACATTCAACTTGGTAAGTATCGCAGATTTTACAGGGATTATCAAAACAAAGAGAGGAAGAGATAGAGGGCGGTGACGGATCTCCAGAAAGGACCAGATCGATGACCAAGCGATGATCACGAAAGGATCGCAGAGAAGATAAGAAAAGAGATGATCGGTCGATGAAAGAAGAGACAACGTGATCCGAGAGAAGAAATTTCGACATAATCGACATGTAAGTCACCCGATGATTCTTACATGACGGAATGACTCACACCGCGAAGAAGTTCCGTGGATCGTGGAGCATGTTTTAACTGTGAGAAACCAGCTCATTACAGCGCAGATTGCCCAGACCTGACTCCAAAAGAAAGAGAAGAGAAGCAGAACAGAAGAGAGCAACGTTATAGAGACAGGAAAGCCATGGTTGCTGATACATCAGAAATTGATGATTCTTATCTGCCTTCTGAGGATTCTGGCTACTCATCAGTAGAGGACTTTTGTCTGATAAGCAACACTGATTATTTCTACCACTACGATGATCTGATATTCTCTTCTGATGATGAAATCTGTCTGATGGCTAAGGAGGAAGACCAATCTGCGGTAACCTCTAAACCTTCTGCTCTTTCAGTTTCCACATCAGCTATAATTAGCACACTTGCTGGAGAGATTGACTTGCAGCTCTATTCTGAGCAATTGCTTGATGATCTCTCTAACGCAGTAGACACTTATACGATAGTGGAAGCCGAAAACGATAAGCTAAGGATTAAAAATACTTAGTTTGTTAAGGAAAATGTCGACAAGAAAAATTTGAACTAAAAATTGAAAGCCGCTTTCGAAGATAACTGAAGAACTGAAAGTTCTGAAAGTTAATTCTTCGGATCAGGAGAAGCAGATTAAGGAACAACTAGCTATCAATAAACAGCAAGCTGATGATTTTAAAATCTTACAAGCTAAGTTTGATAAACTCTTCCGACTACATGAGAGTCTAAAATTAACTGAGGATAGTTTACGTAAGAAAATACAGGTTTTCACGAAATCTTCGAAAACCGTTCAGGATATGAACAACTATTTTCGAACGACAACTAATAAGAAGGGAATTGGGTATGAAAACCCTTCTACATCCTCAAAAGCCCCGTCTGGTTCACTTCAAAAAGGTGTAATCAAACGAGTTTCTGATATAGATACACTAAAGCAAAATATGTATCTGATAAGGGAAATAGACCTGCTGAACAAGTAAGGCAAGTGCCAAATCAGAAAGGGAACAGAAATGGACCCCAACTGATTAAGCATCAGCCGAGGAATCAACAGAAGAACCCAGTTCTTCTGAAGAGACCTCAACCTGGTCAGCAGATTAGGTATCAGAAAGGACAACCTGTCAAAGGGAAATCTAATCTGAAACCTAATCAGGGTCAGCTACCTAACAAGCAAGCTAAAGGTATACTGCTAAGACCATTTATGCCAAAAAGATGTGAATCTTTTAATGGTAGCAGTCGTACCTACCCTTACAATCAGAAACCTAGGGCTGCTGAACCTGAGCCCCACTAGGTTAAAAGAAGACAAACTGCAAGGAAAAATCCCAAGTCTTCTGATTCACTCAAGGCTCGCATAAATAATCATACTGAACAGAATGCATATGAAGAGATGTATGATTATGTAGATGTTTATGGGAGACAAATTAGGACTTCTGATCTATCTGATTACAATAGAAGTACCCTGTTTGTATGGATCCCTAAAACCAACTCTAACCCCTCAGGACCCAATCCAAAAGGGGTACCTAAAGCCTGACTTGATTGTAGGTTTGCGTGGGTTTGGCCAACAAAGGAGGTGTACAAGCAACTATCTGGTACATCGATAGTGGATGCTCAAGGCACATGACTGGAAGCAAACATCTCCTTAGCTCTTACACAGAACAAGAAGGACCACGTGTACTCTTAGGTGATGATAACTTTGGTTTTACCAGAGGATTCAGAACCTTAGAGAATGATGATGTACAGATTACTGGAGTCTCGTATGTCGAAGGTTTAAAGCATAACATGTTACCAGTTTCACAATTCTGCGACAACGGATTCAGTGTTGAGTTCTCGACTGATCAATGTACTATAAGGAATCGAGCTACTCAATAAATCTTGTTAACTGGTTCAAAGAAAGGTACGATTTATACAGCAGATTGGAGCAGTTGTCCAAGAAATGCATGCCTGGTTGTTAAGAGTTCCAAAAGTAGCAGTTGGCTCTGGCACAAAAGAATGAGTCATCTGAACTTTAAAACTCTTAACAAGATAGCAAGGATCTTTGGTTGAGGGACTTTCGAATGAGGTATTCTCTAAGGATCAGACATGTATCGCATGTCAGAAGGGAAAATAGGTTAAAGCCTCATTCAAGGGAATCCCTGGACCAGCATCCAGCAGAGTATTGCAACTGCTCCATATGGATTTATTTGGACCAGTTACACAAGTCAGTCTCAGCGGACGCAAATATACTCTGGTAATCGTGGATGATTATTCCAAGTTTACCTGGGTTGTATTCTTGTATAAGAAGAATGAGATAACAACAAAGATACCTGAGCTGCTCAAGAAACTACAAAACGAAAAGGGTGTCAGTTTAGTGAAAATCAAATCAGATAAAGGTACAGAATTTCTAAACTCTTTTATTACTAATTTTTGCACTAAGTTTGGTATACAACATGAGACATCAGCTGCAAGAACGCCACAACAGAATGGTGTAGCAGAACGGAGAAACAGAACACTCAAGGAAGCTGCTCGCACTATGTTAGCTGAACATACAACACCAAGCCGTTTTTTGGCAGAAGCCATCAATACTGCATGCCACACTCAGGACAGATGCTCTCTGACTAAGGCTCACTACAAAACACCCTATGAACTGTGGAAGGGCATAAAACCTCGTGTTTCTTACTACCATATTTTTGGGTGCAAGTGTTTCATACACAACAATGGGAAGAGTCAGTTGAAGACTTTTGAGGCCAAGTCAGATGAGGGTATATTCTTAGGATATTCCTCATCCAGCAAGGCTTTCAGGGTTTACAACAGGCGAACCCTAGTTGTGGAAGAAACACCTCATGTGATCTTTGATGAAACATCTTCTGAACAAGAGAAATCTGACTCAGAACAAGAAGTACCAGATCAACCGGTACCTGATGCACAGAAAATAGATCAGCTAAGTATTAAGGAAAAAGGATCAGAACACGTAAAAGTGTATATTCCAGATCCTGCTGATTCACCAGGTCAATCAGATCCTAAGGTATGTACAACTGTCAATAAAGAAGCCGCATACAATGAGATAAATATCAAGCCCGAACCATCTGGTTCAGGGGGAACACCTGAAGTTCCTACAGATAGACATCAGCACATGATGAGTCCAACATCAGCTGAGACTTGTCCATGTCAAGTGGATCATAATTCTGCACCACTCCCAATCACTAGTAATGAACTACTATTAGAAGAGGATGATGTTCTCCAAACAGATGAAAATCAGAAAAGAAGGACTTGGGTGACCAGTCATCCAACTGATCTGATCATCGGAGACCCATCTGATAGAGTCAAAACTAGACATCAGATTGGTGAAAGTGCCATGTATTGTTGTTATCTGTCTTTGAAGGAACCAACTGAAGTAGAGGAAGCTCTACAAGATGCAAACTGGATTCTAGCCATGCAAGAAGAACTGGAACAGTTTGAAAGGAATCAGGTTTGGAAACTGGTGGACAGACCAACCCATCAAGATGTGATTGGCATAAAGTGGGTATTCAAGAACAAAAGAGATGAGAATAATGTCATAAACAGAAATAAGGCAAGACTTGTTGCTAAGGGGTATCCACAATCAAAAGGAATTGATTATGATGAGACCTTTGCACCAGTCGCTCACCTGGAAGCCATTCGGCTGTTTTTGGCATATGCTACTCACAGAGGGTTTATTGTGTATCAGATGGATGTAAAGAGTGCATTCTTAAACGGGGTACTAGTTGAGGAAGTTTATGTTGAACAACCTCCAGGCTTTGAAAAAGGCGACCAGGTGTACCGTTTAAGAAAAGCTCTTTATGGCCTGAAACAAGCTCCTCGAGCTTGGTATGATACACTCTCTCAGTTCTTGATAGACAGTGGTTTCACTAATGGAATAGTGGACAGAACCTTATTCAGAATATAAGATGGAGAAGATATTCTGACGGTTCAGATTTATGTGGACGACATCATCTTCGGATCTCCCAACAAGAGTTTATGTGAAAAATTTAGTAAGTTGATGCAAGGGAAGTTCGAGATGTCCATGATGGGTCAGATGAGTTACTTTCTGGGTTTACAAGTTAAGCAAAGTACAAAAGGGATATTCATCTGCCAGGCGAAGTACACTAGGAGTTTATTGGCTAAGTTTGGAGTTCAAAACTGTAAGGAATCCAGAATTCCTATGATGACCGGATTCAAGATGGATCCAGATGAGGATGGTCAAAAAACTAATCAGAAAGAATATAGGGCTCTCATTGGATCTTTACTATACCTGACTGCCAGCAGACCAGATATTACTTTTGCAGTAGGTGTATGTGACAGATTTCAGGCAAATCCAATGCAAAGCCACCTGGAAGCGGCTAAGCGGATTCTTAAGTATCTGAAGGGGACAGCAAACCTTGGTTTATTTTACCCATCAGATGATAATCTAGAGCTTAGTGGGTATTCTAATTCTAATTACAGAGGTTGCAGAATTGACAGGAAGTCAATCTCAGGTCCATGTCAGTTTTTAGGTAGCAAACTGATCTCTTGGTTTTCAAAGAAGCAGACATCAGTTGCGACATCTACTACTAAAAGGAATATATGGTCACAGGAAGTCGTTGTTCTAAAAGCGCTCAAGCTAATTCAAAGAAATTGAGGGATTATAACATTGTAGCTAAGAACATACCTATATTCTGTGACAACAATAATATTGTAACATTGCAGCTGAGGGATTATAATATTGCTATTGCAATCACTCAGAATCCTGTTCTACATAAAAGATGCAAGCATGTGGATGTCAGACACCATTTTATAAGAGATCATGTTGAAAAGAAGAATATCATAATGAAAAGATCCATACTAATAAACAGAAAGCTGATATTTTAATCAAGCCACTAGCTGAGATCAGAATCAGAGAATTATGCAATGAGCTAGGGCTTCTGGATCTTGGAGAAAAAGCACCAGAAATGTTTGGTGGACTGATCTCCAGAACCAGCTGGTTAAGAGACTAACCAGGTTAAGAGGAATCAGTTGAGTTAGGTATCTCAACTGATCAGAAGATCAGACAAGGAACTGATCAGATTAAGGCATTATCATATTAAACTAACTGATCAGGTTGGAAGGTTATACTTTGTAAGTCAATTAAGCTATGTTCAACAAGTAAGTTGTATAAGTTTAAGGGTACAAATCGCATAAGTAAGTAGAAACAACACAACAATGAAATAATAGAACTTTTCATTGATAAGGATCCAGAGGTCAGATTTACATTACAAGTTACAAGTACAAAAGGACCCGGAGGTCAGTACATAAACCTTAAACCATAAACCCTAAGCCTAACCTTAGAAAGGGGGGGGAGAGAGGCTTTAAAGATTTTAGAGCCTGATGCTCCCATTTTCCCCCAACCCTAAAAGGGGTGTGAGAGGCTTTGAAATAATCCTAAGCCACCCTCAGAGCTTCGGAGTGAGGAGCGAGAGCGGCCTTGAAGGATTTCTAAGCCAGGAGCCCCTAGTCCTAAAATCAATGGGCTCTCCAGCTGTTAAATGGGACACAAGTGCCAAAGATGTGGTCCAAAGACCATATGGCCACAAGTGTCACATGTAAATATTGAGTTTGATATACAATGATCAGCTGTTTTCTGATCAAAATCGGATACCAAACTCATGTTTTGTATCAGACTGAGTCTGTTGATGCTAATTCTGTCATCTCGATAGGCACACAAGGTGCATACGGTTAGGAGAAGTGTCTTCTCATTTGCTATAGCAGATCCGCCGCCTCGGTGGTAGAGAAGCTTGGCAATAATTGTATGTGTAATCTTCGATGACGACGAAAGCAGTAATAAGGGACACACAGGGTTGATTTGAGAAGCTGGAATCATTTGAGAAGGGATAAAGGTTTTTGCCAGAAGTTTCACCGGAAATAAGGGTTCATCGGAAAACATGGAGTATAAGCTAAATAAAGAAGATGAATGGTTTATGTTGTGTTGTTTGTCTAAAACCCCAGATCTATTTATAGAAGAAAAGCAGGGGTATAGGTGCAAATTTAATTTCTCAAGACCCTTAGGAGAAATTTGCACCGCAAGGACAGCGCGTAAGAAACACGCGACTGATGGTTGGATGAGTTGACGGTGTGAATTATCACAACATATCCATATCATCATTACGAAGTGTCAAATTACGCCTACTTAGGGAATCGAGATGACTCTTTGACTCCTCAAGAACTAAGTTCTGGCAGGAGCGCACATTCCAAGACTTAACCTAGGTCAAGAGTGGATCAGGATGGATCCGAAGAAAACTGATAAGATGAGAAGGATCAGTTGGATATGGTTTCTCAACTGATCAGAAAGGATCAGTCAAAGATTTGTTCAGAGATAACAGTTGAAAAGGGAACGTCACCTGATCAGCTTGGCTCATCAGAAAACTGATCAGATAAGTAGGACATTGTTGGGAAATATTATGGTTTAGGCAACCATCAGTAAGGTCAACAGTAATCAGGTCAACCAGATAAGATCAACAGTGGTAACTGACTGATTACAATATCAGTCAGTCAGATACGTTTTCTATTTTATCTTCATACCTATTCTATGTTAGCTATTACTGTTCACATTACTTTATGATGTCATGCCTGCAAACATTAAATGCGGATGCGGGGCTTGTGTATTAAATGCATTTTTTTCGAACCTTCAAGTCCAAAAGTCTGCCGGTTTAAAACCTTAACCGCACGATTGAATTACTCTTTAACCACTTTAATCTTGATTGTTTACTTAAATCAAGGACACTCAAGTACCTTAAAAAATAATCGTGCAAAATGTTTTCCTCCCATCTTTTAAAACCCCAAATACCTTTTCTCTGAAAACCTTTCACATTTCATACTTTCTAAAACCGCAAATTTCTGCTCCAGAAAATTCTCTCAAACATTCAAAATATTCAAGCGATTAATCTATCTTCCAAAACTCTCATATCGCTTTTCTGGTAACTTACTCATCTTGTTATTTTTTTAATAACATATAATGATTAGTGTATAGAAATTGTGTGTATTACTGTTAATCATGATCAAATGGAATTTAAATCAGTCATTGTCATTTCTATATACATCATAAACTATATGCATATTGGGGATAGATATTCATGTGTATTAATTCGCAAAATTACTCTTTTATGAATAACAATGTGTGATTGATTATGTTGTTTCACATAGCACTCAATTTGTATGCTTGTTTATGATTTCAGAAAATGGAATCGTCAATAGTGCTATCGGAAACTTGTGACTATGCCTCTATGCTCAAAAATGTCATTGATGAAAAGTATGTCATTTTCAATACCACAAATGATCCAGAATCAAGGGAGATACTCGAATGCTTAAGAGCCTGTGGACTTGATCAATTTTGCTATCGCCATCAGGAAACTGTCCATATGTTTGAATCATTGGAATTCTTGAGAAGACTAAAGGAGACGGACAACAAAGAACTATTCTCATTCGTTGGAAGGACCAGGATCGATGTCTCCAACGATGATCTCAGAAGAATCTTTGGTCTTCAAATGGGCAAGAAATACCCTGATGAGTTCACTGTTGGAATGTCAGATAAGGAGTATCTGCAGAAAGTGTTGTTGAGACCTGGGAACATCAATCAGCTCACACATGTCAAAGTTCCCTACCTCCGAAGGAAGTATAGACTGCTTTTCGAAATTGTCTCGAAAGTCATTCTTGGGATCTCTTTCAGCCCAGATGCTCTAAACCAGCAAAAGCAACATGTTATGGCCGCAATCATTGAGAAGACCCCAGATATGAACTGGATGGGGTTATTCAAGCATCGTTTGCTGCAGGAAACTGATAAGTTTGCCACAGATGAAGAAAATCGAGTGAAGTTGAACAAGAATATCAGTAATATTCACAAGGTGTCTATAATTTTGGCTGATAAGCTTCCCAGTGACTATCCTTGGTCACAAAATGGGCGAAAGCAATATGTGGAGAAATTCAAAGCCTTGCTTTACAAGGATGAGGCACTATCTGGATTATCTGATGATGATCTAACACCATATGTGCCGAAGCCTAAAAATCCTGAAGGCAAAGCTCCATCTAAGAGAGGAACGAGAAAGAGGAAGCAGGCTGTGACTAAGCCTTCTGATGCAGGTGTGGAACGTCAGAAAACACTTACTACAATGCTACCTAAGAAGGATGGTATGCCTTCTGGAGGTCTTCAAGATGAAGGAAGCGATGTTGAAATTCTGGAATCAGGCGAAGATCAACCTGAAGAATCAGGTCGAGAGTTAATGCTGGTGGAAAACCCAGTTCAGGTGGAAACCGTGGAGAGGCGATGTACAACTTTGAAGAGAATCATCGATTCGAACCATCGACTTCGGCTCACATAAGTTCTCTTTTCAGAGGGCATGAAACCACCTACTGCCCCACTTCACCCACCTTCAAAATCACCTTCACCTGAACCTTAACCAGAAAAACATCACCCTCACCCGAACCATCAACCAGACAACCACCTTCAACTGAACCTTACACCGGAAAATCATTTACCCTTCTCCCTCTCGAACCCTGTAGGTCCCGAATGGGTTTTGTGATGGTGGAAGTCTAGAGGGGAGGGGTGAATAGACCTTCAAAACTTTTCGTGCGGATCAGGTGTGATTTGCAGATTACCCGATCGAGTCTTTAGTGTATCGATTTAGATCGATGTTCAATCTTCTTGAGTGCCTAAGGGCGATCGGTTTGATATCTGTCGGTTTAAGCGAAGTGGTGCGGAAGCTTGTTTTTACCCGTGAAAAACCAGTTTTATCAATCAGATTCTTAAGTCAGTTTTCAACCAGCTGACTAAGGTGTCAACCTGATCAGATCAGGTGCTTGGTGCAAACTGAGCTCAACTTAGAATATGTATGCAGTTTTAAACTAAGTTGTGTGAATAGTGTAAAGCAATAAGAAAGCAAGTAAATGCACACAAGACTTTTTATAGTGGTTCAGACGAAACCCGTCCTACGTCCACTCTTCCCTTAACACAGGGGAACCTTAACCGAACTTAACCGAGCTTAACCGAACTTAACCTGTGGGACTTATATCCCTCACGGGATGGCCGAGATGTTTACTGAGTTCACACTCTACACAAACTTAACCTTCGGGACTTATATCCCTCACGGGATGGCCGAGATGTTTATTGAGTTCACACTCTATAGATGTTTATCGAGTTCACACTCAACCGAACTAGAAATCAGAAAACTAGAATCCCTAGTCTGAAATCTTTCGGGAACAAACTTAACCTAACTTGCGTTTGGGTAAAGAATGTTTGAGGGTTCCAACTGAAAATCTATCCTGGTGTTTTAGGTAGCCAAAATGCTTGTGGATAGAATTTCTTGCTAAGAACTAATGGGATGAACACTCTAAGAATAATCTTCAAATATAGTGTTCTTTGAGCGGAGATTTTGCTGTAGTTTTTTCTTCTTTTGCGGTGTCTCCGTGTTCGTTCTTTGCTAGTTGTCTCTTGTTGGTCTCTCTTTCCTTTCTCTTGAGCAATCCCATTTTATAGACCTCAAAATCAAAGAGCCGTTGGAGAGCAATTTGAATTTCGGGCTATATTAGGTAGGTTGTAGGATATGATTGTGACGTGCTCCGATTATCGGCGTGGCCGTAGGTGTGATTAACGGCATTTTTGTCTGAAGCGTCGTATCCCGCATTGTCAGCTCTTTTTGTGCACGTGTCGCTTTCTCCTTGGCTTCGCGAGACGGCACTTCAGCAATTTGTCCGTTAGACGATTGATATTCCTTTTGTAGAAGATTAGTCTTGTCTGGTGTATAATTTTGATTGACACCAGGTGTGAGATGACTTGATCAGGTAACTGATCAGTCTACCTTATTTGAGTCTTCTGATGCATATTGTCTTAGCTCAATACGCAGACTCCGCTGATATAGGTCTTCTGGTAGTCTTCTGATGTTCAGGTGACTCCGAGTCTCAGTGTTTTCAGTCATACTGAGTCTTCAGGTTTGTTACTGAGTCTTCAGGTTCATCTGAGTCTTCAGTGTCTATCTGAGTCTTCAGGTTCATCTGAGTCTTCAGTGTCTTCTGTCTTCACCTGATCTTCTGACTTCTTGTCTTCTGATTTGTTCTTAGCCTTCTGATCATCTGACCTTATCTGGGTCATCTGATACTTCGACCTGACCTATACATATTGAGTTCCCCCTCAATATGTGACCTATCTTTTACATCAGCCATCTATACATTTCAGCTGGTCATCTTAATCTGATTCTAAGTCATCGGTCAGCTAACAGGTCTGACTGGTCCAATTACAACCTGTTTTGGAACTTCCATTAAAACTAAATTACAGATTTCCCTACATACCCCCTCTCCCAAAATAACTTCAACCACATCAGAACCACAACCCGATCAACCTTCAACCAGTCAACCAGAAAACCCTCCACCCCCTCCCGAATATTCACAGTTAAATCCACCTGTTTCGGAAGCTGTTCAGGAACCTGTTCAAGAAATCATTCAGGAACTTGTTCCAACACCTGTTCTGGAACTCGCTCAGGAGGAGCAAGATGATGCTGAGATCAAAGATATGTATGTCTCCATGTCTCACAATCCCTTCAACAAGAGGACCCTTCTCGAATCACCTGTACAAGAACACTCTACGGTTTATTTTCTACGGCGACAGGTGAATGCCTATCTGGACGAGCACTTTCCTGAACTCATCAATCATATTGGGATCAGACAGCAGATGGAGGAGATAGTCTTTAGGAGGAACATCAGATTCAAGGATATTGAAGACTTCCTAATTTTAATGAATGCCTTGGAGTCTGATTACTTTGTTGACCTGGAGAAGAAGGCGAAGCAGAATGCCGGTGTATCCAGCGCAGCCAAATTGGCTACAGATGCTGATATCAGATGGCTGGTGCACCAGAAGTTGGGTATTTCTGAAGAAGAAGAAAGAGGTTATGATACTTATGTTTATACTGAGTATGAGCAACCTGTCGATGAACCAGGTATGGGAGTTGCAGATGAGACCGAAAATACAAGATGGGGTAAAAGCTTCAGTTGATACACAATTTACGACTCTTGCTGCAAATCTGATGCAGAAATTTGAAGAAGCACAGAGCAACCTGATTGATAAAGAGGGGAAGCTAAATGTTGACCAGATCTCAAACCTAGTTGACAGTGAGAGGAAGTTAACAGTCGAGAAGATCACAAATATACACGATTCTATTCTCGAATCGGTAACAAAACGAATTGACCCTCTTGCTGACAAGATGAGGATCCAGACTAATATGCTTGGAGAGACGCAGGTTCTCTTGGAAAGTGTCTGGGGATCCTTGGAATGGACTGATTCGTGTCTGGACAATAGCAGAAAAAGATTTGATCAATCTATTACTCAGGCCAAGAAAGTTATTGAATCTGGATTAAATAAGTTCCTAGGTACTGCAACTACTTCTGCAAATGTTCAGATCACTCCTCTTGTTGTGGAAGAACTTAAGGAGGAGATAACACGTCAGTTTCAGGCCTTGAATCTCAAGCTGTCACACCTTTTAGATGCAACCAAAAAGGGGGAAGGACAAGATAAAGAAAAACTGATGCAGACGGAAAAACAGTTGCAGATGGTAACTGTTGATTTACCAGAAGTGACCCATTCTGGTTTACCTAAGGTCACTCCGTCTGATGCCACTCCTTCTGAAGTCACCCATTCTGAGATCGCTCCTACTGCTGAACTAAAACAATCTGTGGATCAACACAGCAAGGAGATCGAGGCTCAGGGAAAAGAAATCAATAAGCAGAAGACAGCCCTGTCTGAAGTTGTTGCCAGGGTGGACAAGATTGAAGACTTCTCGTCAACTGCACAGAAAAGATTTGATCTAGAGGATCAGGCGAAAAGTCTCGAGTTGGCAAAGAAGTTGCAGAGAGAAGAAGACACTGCTGAAGAAAGACAACTGCGGAAAGGCAAGCAAGCTAAGAAGCAAATCAAGAAGCCAATCGTGAACCAGACTCAGTTGCAGACATTAGATGCTGATAAAGAAGAACAACTGATGAGGCGTGGGGTCATTGAAGCAGCTATCAAGAAGAAGAAGCTTGTTGAACCTGCCTGTCTGGACCGAAGATATGTCAAAAGGAAATCTAAGATAGCAGCAGATGCAGAAGAAGTAGATTGGGAAGAGAGAGCTTTCCCTGCGGAAGTTGAAAGTATTCTGGTGGCCAGACGAGACTTGCTTCCTGAATGGACAAGGATTAAAATCGACTGGCTGAGCGACGTCTACATTATTCAGAAGATACCAGAACATGGCGATTAGGGTGAATTTGATGCTGAGTTTCAAAACTGGCTGGAGATCAAACACCCCAAATTCTTCAAAGTGGTGATGCATGAAGGAAAAATCATGTCATTAACTCCCTCTGCACCCAAATTTCAGACAATGATTCCACCACTCAGAGCTGATAACTCTCTTGACCCAATTGAATTCAAACAACTCTTCTATGATTTTGCTAAGAGAGGAGACATTATTGAGAGTGAAAGATTGGAGACCTTGGTGCAGAGAATGTACAAGATTTAACATTCCAGAAAGTCTTCAGAAGTTTGCTTATTGAAGGAATCAGAAGATGTCTTAGATCAGGTGAAAGGTAAAATTTGTACGTGTAATCGTCATCTCTTATATAAAACAAGTTACCTTTCTGATCTTAAGACAACATCTCATTGTCTTCTGATTTCTGTTGTTTATGTTTTTACATTTCGCATGGTTATCTGTTTTTCTGATTATATGTTTTGGTTCCATCAAAAAGGGGTAAATTTTTGGGAAATTTGTATTTAGTTTTGATGGAAGTTCCAAAACAGTTTGTAATAGGACCAGTCAGACCTGTTAGCTGATTGATGTCTTAGAATCAGGTTAGGATGACCAGCTGAAATGTATAGACAACTGATGTATAAGGTAGGTCACATGTTGAGGGGGAACTCAATATGTATAGGTCAGGTCAGTTAGTCGAATGATCAGTTAATCAGATGATCAGGTGAAGACATGAAGTCAATAGCTCAGAAGACCTGAAGATCAGAAGACTACCAGAAGATCAAGATCCAGACCAGAAGACCTACATCAGTCGAGTCTGCTAGTTGAAGCTAAGACAACTGGCATCAGAAGACTCTATCAGATAGACGATCGTTATGGCTTGTAATCGATCAAAGTCACCACACCAGTGTCAACTAATGTTTCACCAAGTCATATATTGTTGATCTGAACAAGAAGAATGTCAACTTTAGTTGGTGAACAAACTCGACATCTTTGTACTTGTTAACCAATAAGAACAAGACACGATGACCGAAATGACACTACGGATTTATTTTTTGCATAGTCAAACGGCTAGAAAAATGACATACACGCTTTCGGCCATGCCGTTCCTGGAAGCACGTCACATCAAATCCTGCAAACCTACCAAATATATCCGGAAAATCAAATTGCTCTCCAACGGCTCTTTGATTTTGAGGTCTATAAATATGGGATTACTCTTCAGAGTGAGATACGAAAATTATCAAGAAGCTCATACTCTAGCCAAATTTCCGCACGAAGAACACATCCTTGAAGATTATTTTTCTAAGAGTTCATCCCATAGTTCTTAGCACATAAATCTTATCCTCTAGCTGTTAGGCTACTTAAATACTAGGAAAGATTTCAAAGTTGGAACAAACAACAAATCTTACCCAAAACCCAAAGTTAGGTTATGTTTGTTTAGCAAGATTTCAAACTAGGGTTTCTAGTTCTGATTTTTGGGATCGGTTGAGTGAGAACTCTATAAATATATGTTGGTGTAATGTGTTGGACTAACACAATAATCTAAGTCCAGTTAGTTAAGTCGGTTAAGTTGGTGCCCCTTGTAATAGGGAAGAGTGGACGTAGGACTGGTTGTCCGAACCACTATAAATCTTGTGTGCATTTACCTGTTTGATTAACTGTTTCACACTATTGCACACAACTTGATTAAACCTGCATACATATTCTGAGTTAGGATCATCTAGCACCAAGCTACTGATCTGATCATATTGACTCCATAGTCATCTGATTGAAAACAACCTCGGAATCTGATTTGTTATAAACTGGTTTTTCACACGGGTATAAACTAGCTTCCGCACAATCAGTTAAACTGATAGATCTTGAATCGATCGCCTCAAAGCGTCAAGAAGTTGATATCGATCCAAACCGATTCAATGCACTCTGATGGAAGCAAAGCGCAATCACACGATGATCCGCACGAAAAAAGTTTTTCAGAAGTCTATTCACCCCTCCCCTCTAGACTTCTGCCCTCACGAAACCTGTTCGGGACCTACAAATACCAATTACAATAGTCACCTAATACATTTGTATGTGTTCACGAGAGAAGAGATTCCATTAGTGATATCGATTATAATAGTCAACTAATACCATTTTATGTGTTTACGAGAGACGACATTCCATTAGTGATACCGATTACAATAGTCAAATAATACCTTTGGAGATGTTTACGAGAGATGACATTCCATTAGTGATATCGATTACATTAGTCAACTAATACCTTTGGTTGTGTTTATGAGAGACCATCTATCATTAGTGATACCAATTACAATAGTCAGTTAATACATTTGGATGTGTTTATGAGAGACGACATTCCATTAGTGATACCGATTACAATAGTCAACTAATACCTTTGAATGTGTTTATGGGAGACGACATTCCATTAGCGATACCAATTACAATAGTCAACTAATACCTTTGAATGTGTTTCAAGAGACAACATTCTATTAGTGATAATTATTACAATAATCAACTAATACCTTTGGATGTGTTTACAAGAGAAGACATTCCATTAGTGATACATATTACAATAGTCAACTAATACTTTTTTATGTGTTTACGAGAGACGACATTCCATTAATGATATCGATACAATAGTCAACTAATACCTTTGGATGTGTTTTGGAGAGACGACATTCCATTAGTGATACCGATTACAATAGTCAACTAATACCTTTGAATGTGTTTAAGGGAGACGACATTGCATTAGTGATACCGATTACAATTGTCAACTAATACCTTTGGATCTGTTTACGAGAGAAGACATTACATTAGTGATACCGATTACAATAGTCAACTAATACCTTTGGATGTGTTTACGAGAGACCATCTATCATTAGTGATACAATTTACAATAGTCAATTAATACATTTGAATGTGTTTTCGAGAGACGACATTCCATTAGTATTACCAATTACAATAGTCAACTAATACCTTTGGATATGTTTACGAGAGACCATCTACCATTAGTAATACCAATTACAAAAGTCAACTAATACCTTTGGATGTGTTTACGAGAGGCCATCTATCATTAGTGATACCAATTACAATAGTCAACTAATACCTTTGAACGTGTTTTCGAGAGACGACATTCCATTAGTATTACTGATTACAATAGTAAACTAATACCTTTGGATATGTTTACGAGAGACCATCTACCATTGGTGATACCGATTACAATAGTCAACTATTATCTTTGGATGTGTTTATGAGAGGCCATTTACTATTAGTGATACCAATTACAATAGTTAACTAATACCTTTGGATGTGTTTACGAGAGACGACATTCCATTAGTGATACCAATTACAATAGTCAACTAATACCTTTGGATGTGTTTATGGGGGACGACATTCCATTACTGATACCGATTACAATAGTCAACTAATACCTTTGGATGTGTTTACAAGAGACGACATTCCATTAGTGATATCGATTACAATAGTCAACTAATACCATTGGATGTGTTTACGAGAGACGACATTCCATTAGTGATGCCGATTACAACTGTCAACTAATACCTTTGGATGTGTTTACGAGAGACCATCTTCCATTAATGATACCAATTACAATAGTCAATTAATACCTTTGGATGTGTTTACAAGAGACGACATTCCATTAGTGATACTGATTACAATAGTCAACTAATACCTTTGGATGTGTTTGCGGGAGACGACATTCCATTAGTGATACCGATTAAAATTATCCACTAATACCTTTGGATGTGTTTACGAAAGACAACATTCCATTAGTGATACCAATTACAATAGTCAACTAATACCTTTGGATGTGTTTACCAGAGACCATCTACCATTAGTGATACCAATTAAAATAGTCAACTAATACCTTTAGATGTGTTTACGAGAGACGTCATTCAATTAGTGATACCGATTGCAATAGTCAACTAATACCTTTGGATGTGTTTACAAGAGACGACATTCCATTAATGATACCGATTACAACAGTCAACTGATACCTTTGGATGTGTTTACGATAGACGACATTCAATTAGTGATACCGATTACAATAGTCAACTAATACTTTTTGATGTGTTTATGAGAGACCATCTACCATTAGTGATAACGATTATCAAAAGTCAACTAATACCTTTGGATTTGTTTACTAGGGATCATCTATAATTAGTGATTCCAATTACAATAACAACTAATACCTTTGGATGTATTTTCGAGAGACAACATTCCATTAGTAATACCGATTGCAATAGTCAACTAATACCTTTAGATGTGTTTACAAGAGACCATCTACCATTAGTAATACCAATTACAGTAGTTAACTAATATCTTTGGATGTGTTTACGAGAGACCATCTACTATTAGTGATAACAATTATAACAGTCAACTAATACCTTTGGATGTGATTACGAGAGACGACATTCCATTAGTGATACCGATTACAATAGTCAACTAATACCTTTGGATGTATTTACGAAAGACCATCCATTAATGATACCAATAACAATATTCAACTAATACCTTTGGTTATGTTTTCGAGAGACGACATTCCATTAGTAATACCAATTACTATAGTCTACTAATACCTTTGAATGGGTTTACGAGAGACCATCTACAATTAGTGATACCAATTACAATAGTCAACTAATACCTTTAAATGTGTTTACGAGAGACAACATTCCATTAGTGATATTTATTACACTAGTCAATTAATACCTTTGGATGTATTTACAAGAGACGACATTCCATTAGTGATACCGATTACAATAGTCAACTAATACCTTTTTATGTGTTTACGAGAGACGACAATCTTTTAGTAATACCGATTACAATAGTCAAATAATACCTTTGGATATGTTTAGGAGAGATGACATTCCATTAGTGATATCGATTACATTTGGACCAATACCTTTGGTTGTGAGATGAGACCATCTATCATTAGTGATACCAATTACAATATTCAACTAATACCTTTGGTTGTGTTTTCAACAGACGACATTCCATTAGTGATACCGATTACAATAGTCAACTAATACCTTTGGATGTGTTTACGAGAGACGACATTCCATTAGTGATACCAATTACAATAGTCAACTAATACCTTTGAATGTATTTAAGGGAGACGACATTCCATTACTGATACCGATTACAATAGTCAACTAATACCTTTGGATGTGTTTACAAGAGACGACATTCCGTTAGTGATACTGATTAAAATAGTCAACTAATACCATTGAATGTGTTTATGAGAGACGACATTCCATTACTGATGCCGATTACAACTATCAACAAATACCTTTGAATGTGTTTACGAGAGACCATCTACCATTAGTGATACCAATTACAATAGTCAATTAATACCTTTGGATGTGTTTACGAGAGACGACATTTCATTAGTGATACTGATTACAATAGTCAACTAATACCTTTGGATGTGTTTGAGGAAGACGACATTCCATTAGTGATACCGATTATAATTATCCACTAATACCTTTGGATGTGTTTACGAAAGATGACATTCCATTAGTGATACCGATTACAATAGTCAACTAATACCTTTGGATGTGTTTACTAGAGACCATCTACCATTAGTGATACCAATTAAAATAGTCAACTAATACCTTTGGATGTGTTTTCGAGAGACATCATTTCATTAGTGATACCGATTACAATAGTCAACTAATACCTTTGGATGTGTTTACAAGAGACGACATTCCATTAATGATACCGATTACAATAGTCAACTGATACCTTTGGATGTGTTTACGATAGACGACATTCCATTAGTGATACCGATTACAATAGTCAACTAATACTTTTCGATGTGTTTACGAGAGAACATCTACCATTAGTGATATCGATTACAATAGTCAACTAATACCTTTGGATGTGTTTACTAGGGATCATCTATAATTAGTGATACCAATTACAATAAAAACTAATACCTTTGGATGTATTTTCGAGAGACAACATTCCATTAGTGATACCGATTACAATAATCAACTAATACCTTTTGATGTATTTACAAGAGACCATCTACCATTAGTAATACCAATTACAGTAGTTAACTAATATCTTTGGATGTGTTTACGAGAGATCATCTACTATTAGTGATACCAATTACAACAATCAACTAATACCTTTGGACGTGATTACGAGAGACGACATTCCATTAGTGATACTGATTACAATAGTCAACTAATACCTTTGGATGTGTTTACGAGAGACCATCTACCATTAGTGATACCAATAACAATAGTCAACTAATATCTTTGGTTATGTTTTCGAGAGACGACATTCCATTAGTAATACCAATTACTATAGTCTACTAATACCTTTGAATGTGTTTACGAGAGACCATCTACATTTAGTGATACCAATTACAATAGTCAACTAATACATTTGAATGTGTTTACGAGAGACAACATTCCATTAGTGATATTTATTACAATAGTCAATTAATATCTTTGGATGTATTTACAAGAGATGACATTCCATTAGTGACACCGATTACAATAGTCAACTAATACATTTTTATGTGTTTACGAGAGACGACATTCCATTAGTAATACCGATTACAATAGTCAAGTAATACCTTTGGATATGTTTAGGAGAGATGACATTCCATTAGTGATATCGATTACATTAGTCAACTAATACCTTTGGTTGTGTTTACGAGAGATCATCTATCATTAGTGATACCAATTACAATAGTCAACTAATACCTTTGGATGTGATTTCAAGAGACGATATTCCATTAGTGATACCGATTACAATAGTCAACTAATACCTTTAGATGTGTTTACGGGAGACGACATTCCATTAGTGATACCGATTACAATGGTCAACTAATACCTTTGGATGTGTTTACGAGAGACGACATTCCATTAGTGATACAGATTACAATAGTCAACTAATACCTTTGGATGTGTTTACAAGAGACCATCTACCATTAGTGATACCGATTACAATAGTCAACTAATACCTTTGGATGTGTTTACGAGAGACCATCTACCATTAGTGATACCATTCACAATAGTCAACTAATACCTTTGGATTTGTTTTCGAGAGACGACATTCCATTAATGATACCGATTACAATAGACAACTAATACCTTTGGATGTGTTTGTGAGAGACCATCTACCATTAGTGATACCAATTAAAATAGTCAACTAATACCTTTGGATGTGTTTACGAGAGACTACATTCCATTAGTGATACCGATTACAATAGTTAAATAACACCTTTGGATGTGTTTACGAGAGACGACATTCCATTAGTGATACCGATTACAATAGTCAACTAATATCTTTGGTTGTGTTTAAGAGAGATTATCTAACATTAGTGATACCAATTACAGTAGTCAACTAATACCTTTGGATGTGCTTTCGAGAGACGACATTCTATTAGTGATACCGATTACAATAGTCAACTAATACCTTTGGATGTGTTTACGGGAGACGACGATCCTTTAGTGATACCGATTACAATAGTCAACTAATACCTTTGGATGTGTTTACGAGAAATGACATTCCATTAGTGATACTGATTACAATAGTCAACTAAAACCTTTGGATGTGTTTACAAGAGACCATTTACCATTAGTGATACCGATTACAATAATCAACTAATACCTTTTGATGTGTTTACGGGAGACGACATTTCATTAGTGATACCGATTACAATAGTCAACTAATACAGAGAAGAATGGAAACTGATGATCAGGCCAAGAGCCTTGAACTCGCTAAGAAATTAGCTGAAGAAGACGAACAAGATGAACCTGAGCAGACTCTGAGGAGAAAGAAAGGCAAAGGCAAGATGGTGAAAGCTACTGCGGAAGATCAGAGACAAGGCCAATTATTCTCTACCAAAAGCTAGATAACTCCTGAAGAAATTCAAGAGCAAACAAGACAGAGAATAAGAGAGGATGCCATCAAAAAGCAGAAGTTAGCAGAGGCTAAGGGACTGAACATCGCTTACATCCGAAGGAAGAGGAAGAACGAAGCTGCAACAGATGAGATTGCTTGGGAGAAGAATGTCGTTCCGGCACCTATTAAAGACATCCTCTGTGCACGGCAAGATCTGCTTCCAGAATGGGATCAGATCAGAGGAGAATGGTTATGTGACGTATACATCCTGGAGAAGATTCCGATTCATCAAGATCAGACTGAAAATGATGATGAATTTCGGAACTGGTTAGAAACAAAGTATCCAAACTTCTACCAGATTGTGATGAAAGAATGGAAGATCATGTCAATGATACCAGAAGCTCCACCCTTTGAACTACTCCTTCCACCTTTGCGTCCAGACAAAAAGCTAGATGCTGTAAAATTCAAGAATGCCTACTATGAATTTGCTGAAAAATGAGGGATCCATAGAAGAGAAGATCTGGACAAGCTGATGCAAAGGATGTACAAGATGTTTGGCATCCCCAAAGAACTACAAATATTCAAGTACACCTGAGGAAGACAACTTGGAATCAGACAATAGGTACGCTTTTCATATATTCTGTAATGCACACACCTATCTGAATGAAATTCTATCTCTCTGATTTTAAGACATCTTATTGTCTTCTGAAGTATGTACTACTTTACATTATCTGTATTTATATTCGTGGTATTTGTTTTTCTGATTAAGTGTTTTGGTTCCATCAAAAAGGGGAAAATTGTATGTTAGTTTTGATGGAAGTTCCAAAACAGGTTGTAATAGGACCAGTCAGACCTGTTAGCTGACTGATGACTTAGAATCAGATTAAGATGACCAACTGAAATGTATAGAGAGTTGATGTAAAATATAGGTCACATATTGAGGGGGAACTCAATATGTATAGGTCAAGTCGAAGTATCAGATGACCTAGATAAGGTCAGATGATCAGAAGACTAAGACGGATCAGAAGACAAGAAGTCAGATGATCAGGTGAAGACAGAAAACACTGAAGACTCAGATAGAACTGAAGACTCAGTTGAACCTGAAGACTCAGATGAGCCTGAAGACTCAGATAAACCTGAAGACTCAGTAACAAACCTGAAGACTCAGTATGACTGAAGACACTGAGGCTCAAAGTCACCTGAAGATCAGAAGACTACCAAAAGACCTGAAGACCTATATCAGCAGAGTCTGCATATTGAGCTAAGACAATCTACATCAGAAGACTCAACAAGCTAGACTGATCAGTTATCTGATCAAGTCAGCTCACACCTGGCGTCAATCAAAATGATACACCAGACAAGCGAATCTTCTACAAAAGAAATATCAATCGTCTAACGGACAAATTCCTGAAGTGCCGCCTCGCGAAGCCAAGGAGAAAGCGACACGTGCACAAAAAGAGCTGACAATGCGGGATTCGACGCTGCGGACATAAACGGCGCTAATCATGCCTACTGCCACACCGATATTCGGAGCACGTCACAATCATATCCTACAACCTACCTATTATAACCCGAAATTCAAATTGCTCTCCAACGGCTCTTTGATTTCGAGGTCTATAAAATGGGATTGCTCGTCAAGTGAAGAAAAAGGGAGGACAAGAGACCAACTATTCTCACATGAACAATTGAGCAAAGCGAAACAACAACATTAACGCAAATTCTCAAGAAGCAAAAAGCCTTTAGAATTTCCGCTGGATGAACACCATATTTGAAAATTATTCTTAGAGTGTTCATCCCATTGGTCTTAGCAAGAAATCCTATCCACTAGCTTTTGGCTACCTAAAACATCAAGGATAGATTTCCAGTTGGAACCCTCAAAACATTCCTTACCCAAACTCAAGTTAGGTTAAGTCTGTTAACACAAGATTTCAGACTAGGGATTCTAGTTTTTGATTTCTGGTTCGGTTGAGTGTGAACTCGATAAACATAAGCAATCCCATGAGGGAGTTAAGTCCCGCAGGTTAAGATCGGTTAAGTTCGGTTAAGGTGCCCCTGTGTTAAGGGAAGAGTGGACGTAAGACGGGTTTCGTCTGAACCACTATAAAAGTCTTGCGTGCATTTACTTGCTTTCTTTATTGCTTTACACTATACACACAACTGAGTTTTAAAATTGCATACATATTCTAAGTTAAGCTCAGTCTGCACCAAGCAACTGATCTGATCAGGTTGACACCTTAGTCAGCCGGTTGAAAACTAACTTGAGAATCTAATTTGATAAAATCGATTTTTCACACGGGTATTTACAAGCTTCCGCACTCTCAGTTAAACTGACAAATATCAAACTGATCTGCCCCCAGGCACTCAGTAAGATTGAACATCAGTCAAACTGACTCACTAGCACTCTGATCAGGAAATCTTCAATCACACCTGATCCGCACGAAAAGTTTTTCAGAAGTCTATTCACCCCTCCTCTCTAGACTTCTGCCCTCACAAAACCCGTTCGGGACCTACAGGTCAAGCACGCAACGTCTTGTACACTCGTTTCATCATCTTTTGTTAATAACTCATTCATTTTGTCCAAAATATGAGTCCTGTTAAGTGAAACCTATAGCTCATCTCCAATATATCTCTTGACCTATAAAGTATTCTCAGAGAACTTTTTCGTGAAGGAAATTTTTTCAGCCCCACCCTTACATCCCTACTTCTCAGTGGTACTTCCTTCCCCCCAATTATGAATTGTTCGGTCCTTTGATCATAACATTTCAGTATACTTTGGACATATTCGTCATTTTATCCCACTGGTTCATCATTTTATCCCCCACCAAACCTGTGGATAACATCGAATAAATATCTGGAAGGTGTCCTTCTAATCTCTCTAACATGGGATTTCGTGGATTTCAGCCTTTTCATATACGTCACAGCAGTTTTCAGGGTACTTCTGTAGTACATTGTGTCTTCTTCGATTTTCACAGTACTGTACAAGAGATCAAGTATATAAGTGAATGATTCGTTTTTCAAAGAGTATATAAGGGCATGAAGTGTATATAAGAGAATGAACTGTATTTTCATGTACGCACTAAAATAATTCTTTGGTCTCAATTTTTTTATTTTTAATTCTTCTTCCGAATCAGAACTATATTCAGAAGTCGATACATCTAAATTATCATTCAAAGTTCCTTTATTAACATTGCTACTGTTACCTCCTACATTTTTTCAACAAAAAAAAAGTACTTTTATGCATCAATAATCCATAAGCACTACTATAAAACAATAGTTTTTAAAAGTCAATCGATGTTTGTACCATCAGTTTCAGACTTGGATTTGAAGACTCTGTAATCATTTTTCGCCTATGTCTTCTTTTTATAACAACACGTTCGTCTATATCTACGGATAACAGATATAAAAAACCATTGAGAATCAATGAACAAAGATTTTAAAAACCAACCAATCAGAAAAACCATCGACAATAGTTAGCATTAAAAATACCCAAATACAACAAATAAATTAACATAGTTTTTAAAAACTAACCAAAGTCGGAAGTTGCCCCATATCCTCCTTCATCAAGTTTACCTATAAACATAAATAGATTATTAAACACTACCATACACACATAACAATAGATGAAGGAAATACATCGCACAAACATCAACATATACAACCATCTAACACAAGACCAAACCCTTTGTTGGTCCTAATCATATGAGCAATATCCATTTTATTATAGGCACAGGTTCATCATTAATATGAACAGGTTCGAATTTAGATGAACAAGTTCTTTTTAAAACATGCACAAGTTCATCCTAACTATTGTAAGAATTTCAATCTAGCTTTACTTGCCAATAGCTTCGTAAATCAAAGAACAATGAACAAAGTTTTAGCAAGTTCAAACATGAATCAGAGAATTACCTTTCGCCTTTGTCTTTCTGGATTGTGAAAGTTTACAACGGCTTGTGGTAGGTTTAGAAATCCAAAAACCAAAAAAAAAAAAACCAAAAAAAAAAACAAAAAAAAAAGGAAAACAAAGACAATGTCGAATTTTAGAAATGTATGGGAAAGAAAAACAAATTTAGTCAAAAAAAACAAGGGTTAATTGCTAATCCAAATAAATTTTCGTGTAGTAACTTCTTGCTCTTTCCTTTTGTGTTTCGTCTTCAAAATTTCACGGCCTTCAACCTTTTTAGGTGGTGCACGCTTCTTTTTCGCCATATTTCTGCAAACAACAAAAACCCAACTGTTAAATGTGAAAATAATTGCACCAAACAACACAAAACAAGCAACAAAACCCAAACTAAAATCGAACAAAAAATTTAGTTCCCCACTTGGCACCGAAAATGCACCAAGAACACACAGAAATCGAATCACATATTTTATGCTTTTCTTGCGAATTTTTCTCTCCTATTTTTCGACGCAATCCCCACACATAATTATGAAGTTTGAAAATAGAAAAATTGAGAAAATAGAGTTGGGAAGGGAAAAAAGTGTAATAATTTGACTTCCCTTAGGTGGCGTGTGGGAAGGGAAAGAAGTGTAATAATATGTCAGATTTTGGCATTGGTAAGTATGAATGTCATTTCAGCTGGAAGCATTTAAGACTTTTTACACTTGATTTTGCACCCAATAGTATTTAATAGATATGGTTGCACCTAATAGTATTTTGAACTATCATTTTGGACCGGAAAGTTACTTACTCTATTATAAGCAAGTAAGACCTATGTCTTCCGCACTCTATATAGTTAGTGTAGAAAGCTACCAAACTAAACAATTTACGAAAGCATTTAGTATGACAGTTATTAGTCCAGAGCTATTCAGGTCACTTGCATTCTAAATAGTTGAGTATATTTGAAATGCTGATAAACTATTCAGGGATCTTGTCTCAGTAGACTTGTATTCAGGGTACTTGTCCTAGTTCACTGTTCACTGAAAAGGTTCGTGTCAAACTAGTTTCTTGGGACCAACCCACACAAGATCCATAAATTTTAGTTCCTTATTTGCTCTAATGGATCACTAATTGTATGAATTCTAGATCCATTCGATATTGTATATAAAATTTTATCAAATAATTAGTTTTGCGTCATGGTTGCTGCAATGCATATTTAAAAAATATATATAAAATTTCATATGGAATTTAAAATTTTTAGATATGTGTCATGGTTGCTGCAAGTGCATATTTAAAAAATATATATAAAATTTCATATGGAGTTTAAATTTTTAGATATGTGTGGGTGTATGTGTATATATGTTATTGTTCTTTCATGGTTGCTGCAAGTGCATATTTAAAAAATATATCTATAAAATTTCATATGGAATTTAAATTTTTAGATATGTGTGGGTGTATGTGTATATATGTTATTGTTCTTTCATGATTGCTGCAAGTGCATATTTAAAAAATATATATATATAAAATTTCATATGGAATTTAAAATTTTAGATATGTGTGGGTGTATGTGTTTATATGTTATTGTTCTTTCATGGTTGCTGCAAGTGCATATTTAAAAAATATATATATAAAATTTCATATGGAATTTAAATTTTTTGATATGTGTGGGTGTGATATATATGTTATTGTTCTTGCAATTGGAGTCACTCTATACTGAATAGTTTCCAGAAAATAATTCAGTTTTTCTTGAATAATTTTCGTGTAGTATGTCAAATTTAGAGTATGTTGCAATACAGTGAGAAAGGATGTCCTTTAGAATCCAAGCAGCCAGTTTTTGTTTTACAAATGATCAATCTTGATATATGTATAACCAGAAAAATAATGTGAATCAAATGTCAGAGGAATAAATAGTGTTTATTTTGATGAGGAGTCCCCGATAAGAATCTCGCCAACTAAATCTTTAAATATGGAACGTTCTATGTCGAGCACAGCCCCTGAGATTTGATCGTCAAAATTAATCCAGCGTTCCGATTCACGATGCATCACATCCATGTACAAAATGTGTTTCCATCTCTTATCATGATCGTCTTCATCTTCATCTTCATGGGAAGGTGTAGGAGTGTTGGCTTGAATTACTTGAATCTCGTAACATAATTCTCTGAGAAGCTTTCGTGCATTGAGGGCTCGTTTGGCAGATAATTTAGCGGCCAGAAGCTCATTAACAGAGTCGAAAATGAGTTTCCTGTGAATTTTGCCTAAAGTGGTGGTGTTTGTTTGCTCCAAGACGAGAAAGAGGTCAGGGTTGATGGGGAGGCCAGACGGATGAAACTGGATATTTGTGAGGCTATCTCCTCTAAGTAGGAGCCCCGATGCCAATAGAATCTCCGAAATGTATCTGTCATCTGGATTGCTGTTCTCGCACAGTGATGCAATGTAGTCTGTACGCGCCTCATCGTGGCTAGAGTTCACCCTTCGAAGCTTCTCAACTAAGTTTTCTATTTTTTCAAGTTTCCTTCGATTCATACCAGATTCATTCGAATTAGACGCAAAAATGTCCAAACAACTTCCAGCCTCAACTGCATCCTCTGTCAATAAATGACACTTACAGTCATCATGTGAAAAAAAAAAAAACACGACGCTGGTATGCATTACATGGCATAATGTGTAGTGTGGTGCCAAATCAATAAGGAGCACTGAAACATTCAGTAAGCATTTTGTGCATTCTAAAGGCTTCAATAGTAACACAAAATAAGTATAAAAACTGTTGTCTATATCTTAGATACGAACCTAGACCATTTGATGTGATTCAGTAATTAACTAAGCCTGCTCTCAAAGCTTTACAATGCACTTTAATTGATTTCTGATAATTCCCATCTCATATTTAATCCGTCTACGTTATTCCCTTTTCCACTGTACTGATAAATGGAATGCTAAAATGAAGTTAGTAAAGTGGTGCAAATAGATTAACTGTTTTTTATGTATTCATGATCATCAGTAAACAAAAAAGGAAAAAAGTATAAGCATTATCAGAAGATGAGATTGGAACGAAGTGGAGACAATGTGGCAATGCCATAGCTTCGATATGTGTAAGTATAAGAGTTACCTTTAGTGGTCTTCCTAGTATATTTCACAGGAGAAGGAGAATCGTGTTTATGAACTATGATGTCATCAAGAACAGATACAGGGCTGGAGTACTCGCCAAAATCTGCTTCGCTCAAAGCCACAGTAAAGTTCTAAAAGTAAATCATGAAACAAAGTTACAAATTGAAAAGGCCAAATAAATTGGATATCGTATAGGAAACTACAAACCTTGGATAACATAAATCCAGAAGCTTTCATGCATGGACTCTGGAAACTACTTGCACCATGAGGTTTTTCAGAAATGGCTACTAAAGCATTTGATTGAACCAAATTATCATTCACATTTCTAGATTCAACATTTGGATGTCTTGGTCTCCGTCTTCTACCAGGAGAATTGGACTCAACTTGTGGCTGTCTTCTAGATTTGCTTGAATCAGGAGGCATTGGTGGACGACATCGCTCGATTTTTTTCTGTTGCAATCTGGGACTGATACTCTTCCCAGAGCCAACATTCTCATCTTTGGCCAACTGCTGTGATCTCTTTGAAGTCTGAGTGGTTTTCAGAGCCCTGTCATTCTTCATAATGCCTGATTTTACAGCATTGTCTCGTGTACTATGCTTAGAGCTCAGATCTTTAGCTGTTCTTGGTAAACCATCAGCTGAAATTACCGATTTCTCCACAAGTTTAGTTGGTTTCATGATCACAATAGGCGACTCAATATGTCCGGTCCTCCTTTTAGCACTATGTAACTTTCGATGGTCTACTGATCTTGCCTCGTGTTTGGAATTCAAATATTTTTCCTTCTCAGAGGTGAAATCCAAACTCACAACTTCTTTTTCGGTTTGCAAGAATCCCTTAGACTGCATTGTTTCCAATATATTTTTAAGTGCTCTGAGGTCCTTAGCAGATTGTGTGAATTCAAGATCCTTCAATCTCTTCTCTATCTCACTGTAAACAGAAGGAAATGTTGTTTCAGCCCTTGCAGGAGCTCGTTTATTTGGTTTCCGAGAACTCCTCGCTTCAAGGTGTCTCCACGGCGCAGGCTCTATTGGAAATCGTGTCATAGGAGGTTTCATGGAAGAATCCGGACTTCTCCAGCGTGGGGACTTGCTCGATTGCTGAACAGAAATTGCAGCATCTCTTTCTGAAATATTGCCAAAATCTTTATCTGCTGCACAACTACTCCTGGCTGAAACAGACATGTTATCACGGGACGAAACAGAATCGGGCAATGTATCCAAACCCATCAGCTTTGCCACAACACTTGGAGGCCGAGCTTGCAGATTATCATGCAAACTCCGCATTGAACCAGCCTTGCTGTCTAATGAAAGTCTGGGAAGATCTTTAAGCTTTAAAGGCTGTTTGGAAGCATCATATGAAAACCGAGGGGCATCTTTTGAGTGGTAAGATGATGATCTCACAAGAGTTGTAGGCTCATTACGATGATACCAAGGCGCTTCTTCAAGTTTAGCAACAACAGAATCAGCAGTTTTGGCTTTACCTGAAAAGCCCTGGATTTCCCTGTACATGGAATCCTTCACTAGATCGCGAAGATCGCGGTTTTGTTTGCTGAACTGAGGGGATAAACCCATTGAAGGAGTTTCAGGAAAAATAATTCTATCAAAGGATGCAGGTTCTAACTGCGTAGCTCTATTACAATCGAGAGACGAGAAAGAAGATGAAGGCGATAGAGAAGAGAAAGATGCCCTCGACGATTCTGTGGAGATTCTTTGTTTCTCTTGAACATTCTTGTGTGAATTGCACTTCTCCTACAATTAAAACATGCCAAAACTCAAAATTTCCATTGTTAATCTTCATTACTTGAGCATACATAAAACCTAAAAAACTCATATGAGCATACATAAAACCAGATAAGCATAATTTCTTCAAATTCAAATTAACAAAATATTGAATCTATTTCACAACTTTCCCCTCCATATTCTCCTATTTTCTCAGCAATTTTATAAGTTCTTCAATTCCTGTACCAGTTATTTGGCTAATCAAATCTCTTCAGTGTTAACTTCTCCGTGGAAATTGCATATGTTATTTCAACAATACTAGCTATGTAAACTAAGCCAAACAAAAATCAAGAAAAACACCATAAAAGATAAATTTCAATCACCAGAACAAGAATAAAACCCCAGATCAGAAACACTTCATTAAACGCCAAAACACTTACATGCATACAGAAATACATACATAAAAGTAAAATTACACTCAGATAGAGAAGGAGAAAGAAAAATTACCAGGACGGATAATATCCAAACCAAGGCCCGAAAATTTTGTTAGTGTTTTTGATAATTTGGCAATTCAGAGTAGAGAGTCAATGAATTGTTGAAGATTGCGAAATCAGAGTAGTGTGTGTGTGTTATGACATCTACATATATAATAATATAATTTTCAAATAAAAAAATGTTAGGGGTGTGCAATTCTCAATAGGAAGTTGAAGAATTAGAAATTGAGAGAATAATTTGCAGTTTCCCTCAGGAAGCTTTTCCAGATAGTGATTCTTAATAAGAAAAGCAATAATTTAAAGAAGAGTAAACATTTTGAGAAAGCATAGATACCGTTGAAGCAGATGATCTTAGGCTTGCCTCCCTTTCTAGATTATTACCTCCAAAGTCTGAAATTCCAACAACAAATTCAGATAACGGAATAAAAAACAGAAAAGTAAATCAAGATTAATATACCCCTTTTGGAGGCGTGCCTAGCAGTAGCACCAGCGGTTAGGAAATGGTGACGATCAAAGAGCTGAAAGATACCATTCATACATCCTATTTGCTTCTCAAAATCTATGTTATCATCTGTCAAAGAATGCAACAGCCTTGCTGCCATCTTCACTCCCTTTCAACCAACCCCACCAATCTCTTAATAATTATTTCCAACAACTTTTCATAAAACCCAACTTCCAAAAAAACTAGATTTTTTTCCTTTCTAAAACTAAATTATCCTTCCTCAGAATAAGCGATATACAAAGCCCCAAAATCAGTAAAACAAAAAAAACAAATATAATTCTCCCAGTACCCATACATACAATTGAGTTAATTACTCATCAAGATTCAAGATTTCTAACAGATATCCCAAGAATCACAATGCCATTTTACTCCCACATTTTTCAAGAAATCAAATTGGGCACTTTGTTTCAACACTCAAGCTAACAAACCCACATCCCAAAATCAAATCTTTTTAGTAAAAAAACAAGAAATTATAAAGATTGCTCGTTGGCTTTACAGCAAGAATGGGTATTTCAAGATCCAAAATCCCTTAATAGAATCTCAAATCAACTGAAGACAACCCACGAAAGATTGGATGGTTAGTAGTTGAAAGGAAGCATGGGGCCATCAGCCATGTGTAAATCCAAGTATGATAACTGATAAGGTAGTAAAAAGTTGGCAAAATCATTATTAAATGAAAGAAAATAATTAATGATAGCCGAATGAGGAGGAAATGGAAAGAGCTGAGAGGCCATGTGGGTTGGGAATATGTGTGGGCCCATGGTCCTGTGCTTTTGTCAGGGATTATCATGGGAGCATGGGATTATACTTCTCATGTTTCTTCATAGTTTTATCCTTGACCAGACATATTTATTTATGAGGAGGATGTCTTGCTTTTTTCCCTTATTTTTCTTTTTAGTAATTGGAAAACTAATCATCCCAGTGTCTGCAAAAATATGGGAATTTTTTTAAGAAATATTTTACAGTGAAATATTAGTTCAAACCGCAAAGAAATAAAAATTTATGGATTCTAAGTGAATTAAACTAGGTCAAGTGAATTTTAAAAAAAAAAATCGTGTAAAAATAAAAATGAAAATTCACTCTCAATCTGTGTTACTATAAAGATAATTATGTGTTATTGTAAGACAATTATCTATTACTACATGACGATAAAAAAAAAATTAATTCAATAGTGTAATCTGATGGTTTTGATTTTTATTTAAAACAGTCGGTCACAAGTCAAAATGAGAAATAGATAAAAGAGAGAGGGGAAAGCTGATGAAAATAGACGGAGTGTCATTTTGTTTATATATTAACACATATTTCTCTTTATATAACATATTTGTGTGTGCATAATAACACAATTTTCAACACATTTTAGAAAAATATGTGTACGGAAAAAATAAGTGTGTGTTATTTATCCTTACAATAACACATACATGTATTTACAGTAACACATGTTTGCCCTTTTAATAACACAGACCTCGAGTGAGTTCTGTTGTCTTTGCGCGGATTTTATACAAAAATATGTTTGACCCAATTTGACAAGCACAGGGTCCGCGAATTTTTCCCTTTGTGTTTATGCACTTCTCCTTCTGACCCACGGGTCATATTCCCTTCCTTACAGTAACACATACATGTATTTATAATAACACATGTTTGCCCTTATAGTAACACAGATCTCGGAACGAGTTTTGTTGTTCTGCCTTTGCACGAATTTTATTGAAAAATCTATTTGGCCCTGTTCGACTCACGCAAGATCCCCAAATTTTTCACTCTGTATTTATGCGCTTCTCATTCTAAGACCAGCGGGTCATATTTCACTGATCCTATGCCCATGAAATATTTCATATAAAAACTTTCCTCGAAAAATTATACTCTTTTTTTTCCAAAGGAGTAAGTCTACCTTTTCATAGTATGAAATGTATATTAATCAACTGATATTACTTATAAGTTAATATTATAGCATTAAATGCTATGTGTATTAGTTTAGAAGAGTAATTATTAGTTTATAAGTCCAATGATGTCAATTTTATATTATGTACAAGTTTTACCATAGAGTTCGTGTTTTTAGAAATCTATTTTATTTAATGATTATGAGAAAATTTGTTTAGTAATAACTGGCAAGTGTTTATAAAATTTCATGTGCGAGACATATTGTGAAACGGATTTTTAGTCAAGTCTTTTTGTCCCTTACTGTTGTGCACATGTAGTCGGCCAGCGACCACGTGGCACCTGACTCTGACGTGGCAAACATGGGCTTCGAGTCACCTTTGGGTGCCCCAGGAAGTAAGGATTTGAGGTCACTCGAAGGTGCCGCCTATTGGCCCCATGGGGTGACCAAGCGTCAGGCCGGTCAGGTATGAAGGCCGACCAAGTGAAGAGTGTAGTGGAGAGACCACGCCTAGGGCGACCTACTGTGGCAACGAGAGCTCGGCCGAGCCGAGCTAGGGAAGGCGAGCTGCTCACCGACGTATTTATGGAAGAGATAGTGGGTCAGCTGTGAGGCGTGTCCCTAAGCGTGTGGAAATGATAACCAAGGAAATGAGATCGCCAAGAGGGATTCACAACGATAATCTAGGAAACAACTGGCCGTGTAAATCTACGAAGATCTTAGGATCTAGGGTTTTCCGTATGACCCATTAGGATTCACAATTCATGTTGTAATCTTATAAAAAAGATGTAATGTCATCATTGTAAAGGGTTCAAAATCTTAGACTATTAGGCATATATAATTATCTTGGCTTGGTACTGCCCCAAGAAGTAGTTTTTCTGACGAACTGTTATATATGAATATGAATAAATGAATGAATGTTATATATATTTGCTGCATACCATTTCATTAAACAGTACGTGTTACATTGTAGTTAGTATGGTGATACCAGATCACATTAACAAATCCTTGTAACTAAGTGCAAATTTCACAACCTAGATGAAAATGAACAATCCATCGTGGAAGGATGAAGTGTAATACTCAGATTGGCTTGTCTTGACCAAGAGATTACACTAGTGCATTATGATGCGTTGAATAAGACCTACATGAGGATAAATTCTTCAGTACTGAACATGGATCGTTATTTCTTAATCTCCGTCCCTTAAATAGGATCGTGTGAAATTAATAACTATTGCTTTGACTTATGTTGGGTAGAGAGTCATTGTGACTCGATACATTATATCTTGGGCAATATTATTAGTTACACGACTAATGCTAAGATTTAATATGGAGAATCGTGTGCAAGTACGTCTTGCGTGATTTGTCCCCTTGGGAGGCTCAGAAGATTTATCATACCAAATCTTGCAGATGGAATTAATTTCCAGTATGGATAATAATGTTGAGTCATTCTTAAACCAAGAATAAAAAGATATTAATTAATATAAAGCTTTTCAGTGGCTTGAATTAATTAATGGACTAATATAATCTTAAACACGGGAAATAATACGGGAGCCATATTACAATAATATGGGTTAAGATGGATAGTGCAATATTAATTATGTAGTGGAATTAATTAATATTTATAGGCTTGAATAATATTGTGGCTCAATATTGAATATTCAAAGTCCATTGGAAGGTCCAATCTTAATGCTCCTAAAGGCATGGGTAGGAAGAGATAAAAGATTTTCTTGATTTTCTTGGAAAGATTTTTATGGAATAGGTATTCTTGAGATACAAGTTTATCCTATAAATTCAAGATAAGTCAAAGATTCTTTTTCTTCCTTTATTTGACAAGATTTTTGAAAATTATAGGGTGTTGGAAAAAGAAAAGATATTTTGTGATTATTATGGAAATAGAATATATGGGATATATTCAAGATTGTATCTTGGGAAGATACAAAGAAATTTCCTAACCCTAATTAGTCACTAAATTTTCACTCAATGTCCTCTATATATAGGGGATGAATTTTCATCCCCAACACAATTCCATGTGTTAGAAAAATTAGAAATCCACAAAGGTGGTGACAAATATTTTTCTTTTTCCCTTTTCGTTAATTGTTCGTGAGCTTTCTACCACCGGATTGTTGAACAAGGATGAGGGAATACTAAAGAAGGACTTTGGGTGTGTTCGTTGAACCGTTGCTCATCTGTCTTCGTTTGATTCGCCAAAATGTATGCCTTACGTAACTCCTAGAAATCCGCATGTGTAGGATTTATGTGGCTTTATTATATGCATGATATGTTGTTGCTATTTAATTGTTATTTGAATTAATTAAATAATTAAATAATTTAAATTTGTATTTAAATTGCACCTCGAATAGATTCGGGCACCCTATTTCCAACCAATTGGTATCAGAGCCTCGGTTTCGAGCTCTGTGATTTAGATTGTAATTGAAATTGTTGTTCATTAAATTTTGAAAATTGGATAGTAGAATTGTTAGATCTTTTTTTCAGGTATCCATTTGTCATGGTAATTTAATGTTTATTTATTTCATGCATATGATTGTTTAGTTTTTTTTTTAATTTGACTCGTTCGGATTCATTTTTCTCGTGAGAAAATTCATGAGTATATTAGTTTTATTTGATTTGCTCAATGTAATAGACTAGTCTAGATCATAGGTTTGTTTATTTTTCCATTAAATAAATTGTAACCGGATCGAAGACGAAGACGAGAATTAAAGATGGGATCTGAAAACTGGGCTTGGGCAGCATGCGTCGTGCAAAACATGCCAAGGGAGGCACGCGCGCAATGCGGATGCTGGCGCGCGCATGGCAAGGGCCGGACGAGCAAGGGATCGGGTGGAGAGCGCGGGCGGTGCGCTCGCGGGGCAGGGCTGGAGCGGAGTGGAGCCGGGGACGGGCAAGGGCGCTCGTGCATAGGCGTGCGTGGGTACGCGTGGCGCCCGCCTAGTCGACCGAGGTCTGCCGAGTTCGCGACTGAAATGCAAAGTTCGGTGAACGCAGGGCAGTCACGACCACCCTTATTTAACCAAATCTCAACCTGTAAAGCGACTATATTTTTTTCCCTTATTAGTAACAACGTCCATTCATATCCAAAATAACATGTTCGCATTCATATATATATAAAAGGTACTGACAAACCAGTAATTCACCATCAATCCCCAAGTCAACACGCTAGTACGTACTAGACTTTGTTGGTCCCGATTTGAAAATCCATTAGTGCGTTAAATACCAATTGTAATGCATATAAAACAGGGGTGAGGGAATGGTGATTAACAATTTTTTGCTTTTAAGAACGATGTGTGTTTTGCTTATAATCAAATGCATATGGCAAGTAAGAACATAAATCAGTAAAGAACACACGATTTTATAGTGGTTCGGAGTCCAACTCCTACATCCACTCTTCCCTATCACAAGGGGCGCCAACCTACCAACTGGACTTAGTTTAACGTGTTAGTCCAACACCCAACAGATGTTTACCGAGTTCACACTCAAACGGGACTTATCACCCTCACGGGATTGCCTACCCTCCCTTTCGGGATTGCTTAGATGTTTACCGAGTTCTCACTCACCTACAAACTTAACCTACCAAACTGATTTGGGTAAGGTTTGTTTGGTTTCCAACTAGGGTGAGATTTTCCCTTACATTTGTTTAGCCTCAATGCTAAGGTTGGGAAAATCTCTCTAAGCTTAGGATATTACATTTGTGCTTAGATTAGAACACTCAGTGTTCTATGGTGGGAATGCTTGAGTATATGGCTTTTGGCTCTGTAGCATCTTTTTCCACATTCTCCACACGAATAATGAAGGAAGAACTTGTATTTATAGTGTGGATTTGAATGTTACCGTTGGATGAAGTCACATTCAAATCCATACTATTTTGTAGCTTCTACAGCCTTTTCGGGCTGGTTGTCTTCCTCTCATTCGTCCACATCAGCTGAATCTAACGGCTATATTCTTCAGGATCTTCTGAGTCTTCAGGTTTCTCTGAGTCTTCAGGATTCTTGATTCAGCAAACTTCTTTTCAGCGGACCTTGTCCTATCAGGTATACTGACACTCAGGCTAACTGAGTTCAGCTCTTCTGACTTCAGACAATCTGACCCTCAGGTCACTAGCACTCAGGCTAACTGATCATCAGTAACGTTCTGTTTCTCAGTGAACATGACTTCAGATGACTTGTCTTCTGATGACTTCTCTTCTGATTTCTTCTCGCCTGATCTGGTATGCAGATTTCTGGTTTTCTGATATCTGATTTCTTCTCGCCTGATCTGATCATCTCACATGATCAGATCAGTATAGCATCAGGTCAGCATATCAGTTTATCTGCATCAGATTAGTACATCAGGTTAGCATATCAGGTTAGCATATTAGGTTAGCTTATCTCATCTTGATCACGTCTGATCTCGATCAGTCTCATCTGCTCCTCTTTTGATCCGCAACCTCCTCTTCTGATCTGGTCATCTGATCAGGTCATCTGGTCATCTGATCTTCTGATCAGCTGGCTTAGCTTTTCTTCTCTCCTGATTTTGGTCAGCTCATCAGTTAACTCCGGAACTCATCTTACTCATCTGATCTCGATCAGCCTCATCTGCAGCCTCGTCTGATCTCGATCATCTTCTTCTGATTTCGTGAGTTCCCCCTCAACTTGTTATCTGTAGATTAGCTTCAAAAACACAAGTTGATAATGTTTTGGCATAATTCATCAAAACTAAAATATCCCAACAATTTCCCCCTTTTTGATAATGACGCCAAAACATTAAAATATATGCATTTATACAGAAATGGGGTTTATTCAAAAAGATCAGTTCAGATTGTCACATTGAAAATAGTGAACTTTTGAACTCCCGCTCTGATACCAATTGTTGGTATCAGTACAGAAACGATTTTTCAAAAAGATCAGTTCAGGTGAACTCCCGCTCTGATACCAATTATTGGTCCCGATTTGAAAACCCATTAGTGCGTTAAATACCAATTATAATGCATATAAAACAGGGGTGAGGGAATGGTGATGACCAATTTTTTGCTTTTAAGAACAATGTGTGTTTTGCTTATAATCAAATGCATATGGCAAGTAAGAACATAAAGCAGTAAAGAACACACAATTTTATAGTGGTTCGGAGTCTAACTCCTACATCCACTTTTTCCTATCACAAGGGGCACCAACCTACCAACTGGACTTAGTTTAACGTGTTAGTCCAACATCCAACAGATGTTTACCGAGTTCACACTCAAACGAGACTTATCACCCTCACGGGATTACCTACCCTCCCTTTCGGGATTGCTTAGATGTTATCGAGTTCTCACTCACCTACAAACTTAACCTATCAAACTGATTTGGGTAAGGTTTGTTTGGTTTCCAACTAGGGTGAGATTTTCCCTTACATTTGTTTAGCCTCAATGATAAGGTTGGGAAAATCTCTCTAAGCTTAGGATATTATATTTGTGCTTAGATCTAGGGTAGAGCACTCTTGATTATATGCGTTGTTGGGATATTTTAGTTTTGATGAATTATGCCAAAACATTATCAACCTGTATTATTGAAGCTGATTTACAGATAACAGGTTGAGGGGGAACTCAAGAACAAATTGAGGGGGAACTCACGAAATCAGTCAAAGATGATCGAGATCGAGGCGAAATTTGCGAGAGACCGGGTCGAGATCGGATGAGTAAAGATGAGTTCGAGTTAAGCCCGATGAGTCATGCAAAATCGGAAGAAGAAAAAGCTAAGCCGGTGATCGGAAGAATCGGAAGGTCAAATGATCGGATGACCAAAACCGAATCGATCGGAGACCGGATCGGATGACGGATGTGAGGATCGAAGAGAAGGTTGCAGATCAGAAGAAGAGCAGATGAGACTGATCGAGATCAGACGTGATCGAGATCAGATATGAAGATGAGCAGATGGTCAAGATCAGACGTGATTGAGACCAGATGTGTTAACCTGATATGCTAACCTAATATGATAATCTGATGAACTAACTGGCGCGGATAAACCGATATGTGACCGATGCTATAATCGATCTAATCATGTGAGCCGACGATCAAAGTAGAAGAAACCAGATATCGAAACCGTAAATCTGATACCGGATCGAAGAGAAGTCATCGTAAGAGAAGTCATTCGAAGTCATGTTAATCGAGAATCGTAACGCCATCGATGATCGCTTAACCAGTCTTAGTGACTGAGGGTCGATTGTTCAAGACAAGAAGAATCGAACTCGGTCCACTGAAAACTCGACGCATAAGGTCCGATCAAGAGAAGTCACCAAGGCTCGATAGACTGAAGGCTCAGACAGATCTGAAGACCTCAGAGAATTCTGAATGATTCCAAGGCGAGGAATCTGAGGAATATAGCCGTTAAGATCAGCTGACGTGGACCAATGAGAGGAAGACAACCAGCGTGGAAAAGCTGCAGAACTTACAGAGAATAATATGGATTTGAATGTGATTCTCTCCAACGGTAACATTCAAATCCACACTATAAATACAAGTTCTTCCTGCATTATCGTGTGTGGAAGTGCGAAGAAGATAGCAACAATGCTACAGAGCCAAAGAGAGTTATACTCAAAAGCATTCCCACCCTAGAACACAAGTCTGTAGATATACAAATATATTCAAAGAGTGTTCTAGAACCCAACCTTAGAAACCCACGATGTATCTTAAGCTTAGAGAGATTTTCCCAACCTTAGCATTGAGGCTAAATCATTGTAAGGGAAAATCTCACCATAGTTGGAGACAACACCAAATCCAAACCCCATGGTGAAGTGAGGTAGTTGTTAGGCAATCCCGAGAGGGTGATAAGTCCCGTTGGAGTGTGAACTCGGTAAACATCTGTAGGCAATCCCGAGAGGGTGATAAGTCCCGAGGCGAACCCGAGAGAGGGTTATAAGTCCAGTTCGAGTGTGAGCTCGGTAAATATCTAAAGGCAATCCCGAGAGGGTGATAAGTCCCGTTGAAGGAATTTCCCTAGAGAGGGAGAGTGGATGTAGGACTGGTTGTCCGAACCACTATATATTGCTGTGTTGTTTACTGCTTTATGTTTACTTGTCATATGCATTCGATTATAAGCAAAACACAACACATGAGCTTAAAATGCAAAAATCTGTAATCACTCTGCCCTCACCCCTGTTTTATATGCATCGCTCTTAAAATGTTTGCTTCCGCACGCACAAAATGGGTTTTCCCACCGGGACCATCAATAGGTTTGAGCTCTTGAGTTGCGTATAAATTTCCCGTCCAAGGTCACTCTTGAAAACTATCCGTTGGAGAGATAGCTTCATGAGTTCCCTCTTATGGTGTGTGAGAAACGGCTATATTTAGGGTTTGAAACTCCCTAACATGTTTTAGGCAATAGCCTTTCATGTAGCCGATCTTCACTTTTTGCAGTCTGGAACTTTCGTACATCTGACATCTTTTTTTTGACTTTGTCCTTTGTCGATTGTCGATGGCATGATGTCGTCTTCCTCTTTTTGACTTTTGTCTTGATTAAAAAGGTAGACACCTTCAAGCGGCTCTTTTTGGTTACAAACTCGAGTTTGATATAACCTTAACAACACCGACTTAGTTCATTTTATGCGCATTTGAATGTCTTGGCAATATCTAACTTTCTAAGGCATCGCGTTTTTCTCGATATTGCATCCTTGGATAGATATATTGATTGCCTCGGAACATTCGGGTTCATCTTGAGCATTCAAGACATTCTTGAGTCTTCACTAATTCTTGTGCTTTTCGGTATTCTTGATCTTGATTTCTCGATCTTGATCTTGCGTCTTGAGTCTTCGAGTCTTGAGTCTTCGAGTCTTTAGGTTTTATCTTGGTGATATCTTGAGTCTTCATGAGTCTTGAACCTATCACGAACTATATCTCACGACTATACATTTTGCGAGATAACATCACGAATACTCTAAAAACCTGAATCGACTCAATTATCAAGATCATTACGAACATGTCATACTCGGGGTTTTGGGATCTTAATCAAAATCATATAATCTTTTATTAAATTCATCTCCCAACAATTTCCCTTTTTTTGATGATGCCAAAACCTATCTTGTTTACAAACAAAATAACCTATACTCGAGGTTTGGTTTATTCTATTACAAGATTGGTTCTGAGCGAGAGAATCTCCCAACAATTTCTTTAAGAAGGAATCTCTTTAAATAAATAATCTCCCAACAATTTAAATCATTCAATGATTTCTTCAAGAATGAATCTTTCTTAAATAGATCATTACCAAATACTTTAACAATTTCTTCCATATCATCATACAATCGGTTCGAGAGACATTCATTCAAAGATATCAAAATAAAGACATGTAAATAAGATAATGAGATATTATCTTTTGAGCAAAATGATAAATCTTCATTGATGATAAGTATACCATTACAGATTACAATGAGATTTTTATCAACAAAATCAAAAAGACAAAATTTAAAGATTACAGAATCTTCTGAGTTCTTCAGTCTTCAGATTCGGCTCTTCAGTTTGCTTCATTTTCCACTTCATCAGCTGGCACCTCCAGGTTGAACATTCCGAAAAATCTTTTCTTCAGCTCATTCCTCTCCTTGATGATGTCCGGACTGTTCCCTGTTAATCCCAACTGACCAGCATACTGAGCAATTTCTTGCGTAATGGCCTTCTCATTTACCAAGCCATTACCAAGTCTTGGAGGAGAATAGGAATATGGACCAGGGGCTTCTATCTGTACTCCACCTTCATCCGCAAGGTTAATCCAGCCTTGGAGATACTTTGGATAGAAGGTTAGAAGATATTCAATGAAAGCTTCGTTCTGATCTGAGCCTTCCCCTCTCCATTCCCTGAGAACATCGTAGTTGAACCAGAAGGTTCTCTTCACTTCTTCCCACATGTCGTTGAGTTTAATGGGCATCCATTTATCAACGTGGGGCCACTTCAGCACTTTCGATGTTCCCTTCCTCTTGCTCGCAAACTTCCTGAAGTCACTCCCCATACGCTCTTTCGTCTATCTTCTTTTTCGATTCTGAGGCGCTCACGAGACCAAAGGCGGCAACTTTCTTGGCTTGTTCTTTTTGGAGTGCATTCAGAGCATCTCTGGTGTTGAAGACTTTCTTCTGAGGTTGAGACTCAGATTCTTCTGCATCTTCATCATCCAGAATCAGCTTTCTTTGGATTGGCTTAGAAGCCTTAGCACGCTTGCTTACAGGTTGAACAACGCCCAAAGCTTTCCTCTTCATAGGCGATTCGGACCGGCTGGCTTGTTCCAACCGTTCGTTCTTTTCGGTTTCTCTCTTGCAACCTCAAGCATGGTTTGCTCGAAACTTCGAGTGTAGATAAACTTCTCCACTTGGCGAATTTCAATTTATCAGTAGCTTCAACTTCTTTTAAGGCTTTGGCTAGATTGTACATTTCAGCCTCTTTCTGAGCCTTCTTCTCCAAAGTACGTGCCATGAACTTCCTGAGGTCTTCACCTTCCTTTTCCCCCTTCCTGGCACCGTAATTTGGAAGAAGTCTGGAGAGAGTTGTGTCCATGTGATACTGCTCTTTGCTCACACAGCGGATCTCTCCTGCTAACTGATCTTGCTCATCTTCCATTCTCGATGTGGTTCTTAGCCACACAAAGTTCTTCAGATATGTGGGCAACTGGCGAGAGAGTGCATCTTTCTCAGCATCTCTGTCATCTTGGTCATGAGCACTGAGCTCATTTCCTCAACAGCAGATCTGATCAGCACCTTATTTTTCTCTGCTAGTTTCACCTCTAGAAATTCAGTCGATTCCTGGTGCTTCTGTTTCATTTCAGCACTTAACTCTGCGTTGACTCCCTCCAGCTTTTCATTCAGCTTTTCTTCCATGGAGGTCATCTGAGTGGTCAGAGTGTTTTGTATCTGCACCAGTTCTGAAGAATGGCTAAGTCCTTCCATTGTCTGAGCTTGATTGGCCAACGTTTCTTCTATCTGAGCAATTTTGATCGCTATTGGCTCAATCTTCTCAAGTTTCTCCATTACGGGAGTGAGATCAATCTTAGGAACTTTCGCACCACCTACATCTTTGTTTGATCATCCTGAGCTTGAGCTTCAACCTGAGCTCCATCTCCATTTGAGCCTCAGTTTGTTTATCAGACAATTCATAATTAAAGATAGTACTTTCAGTAACTTTGGCATAATTGTCAATAGTGCCAAAAGATACCTGAAGAGTGCTAGCTTCAGTCTGAGGTTGATCAAAGAATGAAGTCTCTTTTTCCATTTGAGACTGATCCTCAGCATCTCCCTGTTGGTCCCCATCTCCATCTTTGGATTTGTCTCCGCTGCTCGGGGCACCAACTTCAGTTGATTTCTTCTCAGCTAGCTTCCTCTGAACCAGCTCATCAAAATCGGAATTTTTTTTTCATCCCGAAGCTTTGTCCGTCTCGAACCCGAGAAGTCGGTCGGGAAGGTTGTCTCCTCATTCCACCAGTCTCCCCCTCACGAATGCGGCAATGTCAAGCATCTCGGGAAGAGTCGATTGAGGATATATCTTGTCGTCTTAATCTGAAGAAAACATCTTGCGGATCGGGGTATGAAAATTTGAGCTCGGGGTAGCGGTCAGGATGAACCGTTCCCCCTTGCTCCTCCACTTTCGCCTTCTTGGCCCTCGCCCTTCTTCCATCTTGGGCTCTACGGTTCGATAGAAGCTTACGCTAAGGGATCTAGCGGTAGATCACTCTGGAGCTCATCAAGAATATTTTGCTCGATCCTCGGTAGTGTGTCGAAGTTTGTGCATTCGGGTCCTCGGTTTGCATCGAGTGGGTTACGAACTGGTGGCATATCCTCGGTTTAGTCGAGTTGGCTCGTCGATCGAGCACGCACATCTTCGAGATCGACTCACGAGTTGGCTCTTCTGTGCGAGCTGCACATCGAGGTAGGCATCTCGAGGTCCGAGCTCCTTTAAAAATTTCTGAGAAATTTTATCCGAATCGAGTGATGTCTCGAGCACCTCGGAGAGGACTCGCTCCTCAATCGATCTGTGTCTGGAGATAACTGAGCCAACCCTTGTAATGGCGAACTCGGCGGTTTTGCCTTGGGTTGTATCTCCTCGAGAATCATTTGCTACCTTCGTCGGTGAGAACCACCAATCTTCTGCGTTTTGGAGCAAGATTCTTTGTTTCATCATTTTTGCTCCTCGCTCCATCTTTGCCTCCAACAACATCTTCCCCCTAGTTTGTTGGGTCTCTTTTTCAAACAAGCTGCAGAAGGTGATTCTACCTTCTTTTTCTCTTCCCCACGATAACTTTGCTTCCTTTGCAACCTTTGGGTTTAAGGAGAATTTTGGATTTAGGAAATGGGGTCGAATTGGCGAAGATATCCTCCTCCTCTGCGCACATCTCCAAAATGTAAGCAATTTTGGTGGCATGGTGGATCTTGCCTTTGATTGAGATCGCCCGTCAATCTTCCTCAAAACTTTGGTCCGCTCACTCACCGTGCGGATCAGAATTTCACCCGGTTGAAATCGTGGTGGGTGAGGCTTTATCGCCGCCATCAACTGAGTTTTGGGTACTTATCTCCGCTCAAAACTCCCCAAGAAGACTCATGATGCACTTGCTCACAATATCCATCAAAGACACGATATTGTGGCTTTAGATGCCTCTTATGCAATATAGCCTCAAACTTAACAGATTCTCGGCAATCCTATCTAAGTACTCTGCTCTCTTCGACATATACATCGTAGGATCCTCTCTCTATCACGAGCTCAAAAACATCATTGATTTTTGGAACAATATACGATCCCTTTCAAAATCGGCGTATTTGGATGATCGCTCTAAGTGTGATCTGATTAACTTAGAATGCATCTGACCCTCTTCATCTATCTTTAAATTACAGATGAATTCGATTACCTCTTTTCGCAAACTCACGGTCCGGGTCGGAACTGCGACTAGTTGGGTGAGTTTGGCGGTCGAATCATATGCGAGCCTCCTCTTACGGCTTTGAGTTGGTTGTGCTTTCAAGTGAGACAACGAACTCGTACCCACGGCTTGTTGGTAATGGCTAATTTTTTGAACAAGGTTGGAGCCATTTTAGAGATTGATTTAGAATTTGAAGCTTTAGGGTTTGGAGATTTACGGGCAAAGGGATTTTTTATTTGCAGAGGATTTGGAAGCGAAGGGTTTGATAAAAATTTTGGCTTGAATGGTGATTGGGGTTTATATAGCCTTGAGATCGTGGGGAATCGTGTTGGTTAGGTGAGTAACAACGGTTGAGATTAATCTCCGATTAATCGGGTATATCTGAACAAACGATCTCCGAAAAAAGTAAACCGCCAAAACATCCTCATTGGTCATTAATGTAGCGAGCATTAAATGATTATTGACCTTCTTCGAATTTAAAACGATCCGCCTAAAAAACATTCCTCGGTGTTTTATATTTATTGCGAATGATTCTTGAGTTTTACTTGAGCAATAAATGAGTCGCATGAGTCTTTACTTCTTGAGACTAATTTCCTCTATCGGTCTTCTCGAATAATTGTCTTTGATAAAATGTCGATTATATCTTGAAATCTTGAATGGGTTCAAGATCTTTCTGAAGTAATCTTGACCTTCAAGAAATCGAGTTTCACGAGACTTCGATTCAAGATTTCCATTTTATCTGAGTTTCTCAAGAGAATTGCGAGAAAACTTCATGCATCCGAAAATCTTCAATTTTTGATTTACTCTATACACTGGTTCTAACATCCCTAATTCAATCTGAAAGTTCGAAATCTTGATTCACCCAAAGGTTTAGTCAAGATATCGCTCTCTTCTTATCTATATGAATTTTCTCCATCCTTATGTCCTTTTTCTCGACATGATCTCTCCGATGAAGTGATGTCCGATATCCACATGCTTGCATCGGTGTGCAATCTGGGATTTTGTGAAATAGCAATGGCACTATTGTTGTCACAAAATATTGGTACTTCATTAGCTTCAACTTTATAATCCCTTAATTGTTTATGCGAGCCAAAGAATCGAGCCGCGACTTCCTGCTGACCATGTATTGACTTGATAATCTTGGTTGCTCTCGAGGGTGCATTTCTTTGAAAACCAAGATATCGACTTGCTTCCTAGAAATTGACAAGTTCCTGTTGTGGACTTCCTGTCAATTCTACAACCTCCATAGTCAGCATCTGAGTAACCAGTTAATTCAAGGTTATCATCAGCTGGATACCATAATCCTCTATTCACTGTGCCCTTAAGATATCTTAGTATCTTTTTGGCAGCCTCCATGTGACTAGTCTTAGGATTAGCTTGGTATCTTGCACATATCACAACAGCAAATGTTATATCTGGCCTACTTTGTCGTGAGATAGAGCAATGATCAATGATTCCTCTATAATCGGTATGATTCAGCGATTTGCCTTACGAATCGGGATCCATCTTGTAGTTAGTATTCATAGGAATCCTAACTGCATTGCAATTTTGTACACCATATTTTGTAATCAGATCTCTGGTGTATTTTGCCTGGTTGATGAATATTCCTTCCTTTGATTGTTTCACTTGAAGACCTAGAAAGAAATTCATCTCTCCCATCATGCGTGTATTTCTTGTTCAGTGTTCTATGGTGGGAATGCTTGAGTATATGGCTCTTGGCTCTGTAGCATCTTTTTCCACATTCTCCACACGAATAATGAAGGAAGAACTTGTATTTATAGTGTGGATTTGAATGTTACAGTTGGATATAGTCACATTCAAATCCATACTATTATGTAGCTTCTGCAGCCTTTTCGGGTTGGTTGTCTTCCTCTCATTGGTCCACGTCAGCTGAATCTAACGGCTATATTCTTCAGGATCATCTGAGTCTTCAGGATTCTTGATTCAGCAGACTTCTCTTTAGCGGACCTTGTATCGACACTTTCGAAGCTAAGCGAGTTCGGCTCTTCGACTTCGATAATATGACCCTCAAGTCACTAGCTTTTCGAAATTAGCCCGATCATCGATGGCGTTACGATTCTCGATGAACATGAGTTCGGATGACTTTTCTTCTAATGACTTCTCTTCTGATTTCTTCTACTGATTTCTTCTACGGTCGGTATCAGATTTACGGTTTTCGATATCTTATTTCTTCTAGCCTGATCTGATCAGCTCACATGATCGGATCGATTATAGCATCAGTCGACATATCGGTTTATACGGATCGATTAGTACATCGGGTTAGCTTATCTCCGATCTTGATCCGCGTCGATCTCGTCGGTCTCATCTGCTTTCCTCTTACGATCGCAACCTCCTCTTACGATCTGGTCATCGATCGAGCATCTGGTCATCGATCTTACGATCGGCTTAACTTTTCTTCTCTTCTGATTTTGCTCAGCTCATCAGTTAACTCCGGAACTCATCTTACTCATCTGATCTCGATCAGCGTCGTCTGCAGCCTCGTCTGATCTCGATCATCTTCTTCTGATTTCGTGAGTTCCCCCTCAACTTGTTCTCTCGTTCCCCTTCAACTTGTTATCTGTAGATTAGTTTCAAAAACACAATTTGATAATGTTTTGGCATAATTTATCAAAACTAAAATATCCCAACAGACTTTATAACACAACATAGTACATATCCAACAACGATAAAATATATAATAACGAAAGCAAGATAACTCACAGTATGCCCAACAGGTCGTCATCTATGTACAAGGCCACTCAAACTCCTGCAGGAGCTCTACAGCCTGTTCAGTAAGTCTGTCACATCCTAGAACATCAGAATTACCTACAATGTACAAACTATGTGAGATAAATCTCAGTAAGCAGAAATTATGCATGGTAATGTGATTATTTAGAAAACTACCCCATTCACCCTCATTTGAAATCACCAGTTTATTTATAACTCGATAGGGCCCCTGACACACTGTTATACACCGGAATAATCTCAATACACACATAATCAAGTGGCCAACATATCATATAAGTATGATCCCAACGTGAGGCCCGACAGGGGTTCTCTTTGCACATATGCCCCTATGTCCACCAAGAAGTTATCCCACCACGCCGACTCATAGAGATGCAGTCCGATGATCCGCCCTCTATCGGCCAAGCGAGGTCCATCATCAAACTTGACCCCCTGTCTGCTTAAGAAGTCCCCTCACTGAATACCAATACAACATATCGTATGAGACGGTGGTCCACTCTAGGTAGCCTACACCAGGGTCTCCCTGGTCGCCTTACTCCTAAGTCACCCCTTCCACTCTAAAACATAACCATATAAGATGGTGGCCCACTCTAGGTAGCCTATACCAGGGTCTCTCTAGTCGCCCCATCTGCCTTTAGTGCATAATCAATGGTCAACATTTGATAAAACAAAAATACTTTCATGTTAATGCATGATATGCTCGATGCAATGCAACACATAATATCTCAAAAATCTCACATGTCACTGAACTCACAGTTTCAATTCACATAATATATTGAGATCACAAGCTCCTTCCACAATAACCACTTAATATTAATAAAATATCACAATCCACTTAATATCAACGTATTATCAATTACACACATATAATTCATAAAATACTATGTTTATGCATTGTAGTCGCAAATAAATTTCTACTTGCCTTGAATCCGAGTAGAATTGATACCTCAACCTCTTAAACCCTTCATCGACTTCTTCTAACACATCTAATAAAACAACATTCTCAATTTTTAAATAGTTACATTAGTACTACACTCGTCCTGATTTATACTTATATTTATTCGAATTATGATTAATTATTTAATCCATCTTAGTTCTGCGGTAGCAATAATGAATTCAAAATTAGTTGAATCTCATTTAAACACAAATTGAAGAGGTGCTATCAGCAATTGTTATACAATATTTCTTATTACAAAATTCTTATTAAAACTTAACTTAATAAACTCTTAATCCCTACGTGTGAAAGAAGCAGCCTCACAATGAAACGCATGTATACATTTCAAAGATTAGAGAATAAAACCATATTACAAGATATATAATTTAAATTATACATAAACTTGCTAATTTGAGCATAACCAAATAAAAACCCATCTCTTAATCCTATAATTATTATATTATAGGTAAAATACTACCAATTAATTTCCTTTATATACCATCAACATTATGAATTGAAAAAATATATATATATACGCCCACCTGATATAATTTCTTTGTTAATTTTGATATGTAGTTAGAATGATATTTGTTCTATTTCTTGTTGCTCTACTCATCTTATGAAATTACTAATTAATAAATTGTGTTAGCACATGAACAAAAACTAGTACAAGTGCGAAAAAAAATCCTTAGTCCAAAATTACAGGTTTAAAGAACAACGTGACAAGAGTGCAGAAGGATCTGAAAAACTGCGTTAGAAAATCGAGAGAAAAAAGAACGGAAAGACTTGTAAATTTGCCAGGATGAGAGAACTGAAGAAAGTAAGAAGAATATGGAAGAATTTGAATAAGAAAGAGAAAAAAAAAGAACAAAAGAAGAGAAGGAAAAACCTAGAGACGCACAACTAGGAAAACCAACTGAGATCTGGTCTCTTCTGTTGCGGCGCAAGTATGAAGAAACTTGTAGGGCAGGATCCACTTAAGCCCGTGTTGTAACCTAGATTTTGCGTCTAGGACAACACACGTGTGATGGATGGGAACAAATAGATAACGAATAATAAACGTAAACGATGCTCAAATTTGGTTACCCAGTTCGTCTTTTGAATAAGACTACGTCTGGGGGGGCCCAAGCCAGAAGTATTTTATTATATATTTTCTGCCTAGAGTTCTAAGATTACTCTGTTTTACAGTGAATAATATATGAGGTATATATAGACAAAAAATTAGGTTACAGGTCTTCATGGGCTTCTTTCACGGGCTTGCCGAGGCTCCAGCCGCCGGTGCTAGGGTTTCCTTAGTCAATCCACAATTTCCGCGTCCAGATACACTTGCCTTGCTTATGCCCCGCGATATCCGTGTCATTAACTGCCTGTATCTTTCCCATGTTTATCTCTTCATCGACTCCGGGTTGAAGTCGCTTCCGGCGTGCAGACTTCTCAAAGTCGTCTCACCGCCTTCATACTTCTTCAAGTCGCTTTGCGGCCTCCTCAGACCAAACGAAGTCGCTCGTACAGGTAGAAACATAATGGAGAGTCGCCTCCCGAGGTCAGATTATTCCATGCTAACACAATTGCCCCTCAAGTCGAGGTCGCGTGCATGCATCGAGGCCTGGACTTGACCTATTACTTGATCGTCTTGTGGCAAGTCGACCTCAGGAAGTGTTCCCGAGATGCTTGGTCATCCTCGGGGAGGTGAATCGTCGCCTCGGTTCCTAGAATTGATGTGAGGCCTGATGGGTTCCGTCATGATTACTTCGACAGACAGATGATGTCATACGCCGCAAGCCCCTCCAATTGGTGATCGCGGTGTCGACTACGCGCGATACGTGCGACTTCGTTTCATGCGGGGGGATCCAAATTATACCCTTATTGCATTTCGACCCCACTTTCCTTTTATAAGAAGGGCTAGGGTTTAGGCATACATCTGTTTATACTCTTATTTCGCGCAATCAAAATTCTCTCTGAATCCAAGCATTTCATCTCCGGCCAACTTCCAAATTTCCGATGAGACTACATTCAGGTAACCCCCTTATTTCAACATATTCTTTCCATGGCCTCCGATCCTTCGACACATGTCGCCCCTCATCCCATGGTTTCTTCATCCTCATAGGAGGATAATATAGCGATAGCTCTCCTCCGACAACACCGCGGTTCCAGCTCGGACGCCGGTCATGAGGGTGGATCCTCGTCCGTGGGTATCCGGCGCATTATCCGGGACACCGAGGGCATTGATGAGCGATTTTTACAGGAGTTGGAGGACATCATCATCTCCCTCCCCTAGATATCAGTACGGTCCACTCCGCCGCGCTGGAGAGGGAACGACCCGCCGGTACTTTGGCTCCGACCCGGGATTATGGGGCCTACGAGCGGGTCTTTGACTATCATTCCTATTCGGCTCAGGCCCCATACAAGCGACCTGAATGCGAGTATAGGAGGTCAGCTCGTTCTGAGTACATGGCTTCCGACCTGTCCAAGTATAAGTCGGTTTTATCTGACATGCACGTGCGTTCCCTCCGCCGGCTGTATAAGGTGCCCCGAGACGTACACTTCTATGGGTCAACTTCAGACGAGAGTACCGACCAGCCGCCTCTAGGGATGATTACGGTCAACGAGCACACCATGGAGGCGGGGATCCGCTTCCCCCTTCACCCAGCTATCTCCCACCTGTTGGCGGCTTGGAATCAAAGCCTCACCCAAATCACCCCGAATGGTTGGAGCTACATAATTTCCACCATGACCGTGCTGGGGCAGGCCGGGCTAACTCGGATGCCGACCCCTGGCGAGGTCGCTTACGTGATGATGCCAATAATCCAAGTCGGCGGCTATAATGTCGTGCGACTTCGCAAGGGTTGGGAGCTCGTGAGTGGGATCCCGAACAAGGTCGTTGGCTGGCACCGGAAGTGGTGGTTTGTTGGGGGTGCTTAGGAATCAACGGACCCTTCGAGTACACTGCCCATCCGGGTTCCTACGGATTACCCGCGCTGAGTCAAACACGGTATACCTTTCTCTTTATACTCCCAAGGTCGTACTGATCTAATTCTCCTCTTCTTTTACAGTGTTTATGCCCTCGACCGCCCCGAGCCTTCGCTATGTCAACGCCCTCAACTCTGAGCTCGATCGACTAATGGCCGGGCTTTACACCTATCCTTGCCACTTGAAAATCTCTTGTGAGTACCCGTTTTTACGCATTCGACCCTCCTTTTTTCCATCCTTTTGTTGGGGTTATACTGAAAAGTATGCTTTTACTTTGTATAACCAAACTGAGTTTTCTTATTTATTTACTGAAATAAATTATTAATCACTGTTGCATTTAAATATGAATGAATGTTATATATATATTTATTGCAAACCAGTTCAATAAAGTCAGTACGTATTACGTTGTAGTTAATTTGGTGATACCAGATCACAGAAGATCAAATTAACAGCTCCCCGTAATTAAGTACAAATTCACAACCTAGATGGAAATGAACAAACCATCATGAAAGGTGACTAGGATTGGCTTGTCTTGACCAAAAGATTATACTAGTGCATTTGGATGCGCTGAATAGGACCTACAGAAGGATAAATTCTTCGGTACTAAATATACAAGAATTAGACCTCAGTGGTGTGTTGTTTCTTAATCTCCGTCCCTTAAATAAGATCGTGTGAAATTAATAACTATTGCTTTGACTTATGATAGGAAGAGAGTCATTGCGATTCGATACCTTATATCTTGGGCAATATTATTAATTACATGACGATTGCTGACATTTAATATGGAGAATCGTGTGCAAGTACGTCTTGTTTGATTTATCCCGTTGGTGGGCTCAGAACCTTTATCATACCAAATCTTGCAAAGGAAATTTATTTTCGGTATTGATAATAATGTTGAGCTATCTTTACTCCAAGGATAAAGATATTAATTAATATAAAACTTGTTCAGTGGCTTAATTAATTAATGGACTAAAATAATCTTAGACACGGGAAATAATGACTGGGAGCCATATTATAGTAAAGTCGTAATATGGGTTAAGATGGATAGTTCAATATTAATTTTATATTGGAATAAATTAATATTAATGGACTTTGAATAATATTTTGCCCAATATTATATCTTCATAGTCCATTGGAGGTCCAATCTTAATTCTCCTAAAGGCCCCTCAAATAGCCCAAAATAAAGTCCAATTAATGAAAAGAGGAAGAAAATAATTTTACTAATATTTCTATGAATATTTTCGAAAAATATGTAGGAAAAAGGAAGAAAAGATTGTCTTGATTTTCTTGTAGATATTTTATGGAAAGAGATAAGTATTGTAGGAATACATAATTATCCCATAAATTCAAAAAGTCAAATCTTGATTCTTTTTGCCTTGTTATTTTCGAAAATTAGGGATAAATAGGGGAAGAGATTTTTATGGAAAATTTAATTAAGGAGAAAAGAATATAGGAGATATATTCAAGATTTCTTGGAGACCAAGAAAAGATTTTCTCCCTCAATTTCTTGACCTAAAAATCGGCCCCCCTCCTCCCTATAAATAGGGGATGAATTTTTCATTCCCAACTGCAATTCCATGTGTTGAAAATATTAGAAATCCATAAAGGTGGTGGCAAAATATATTTTTATTTTCCCTCTTATTAAAATCGTTCATGTGAATCCTCCCACCGGATTGCGTTCGTGGACTTGGGACATATTTGGGAAGGCTCTTTGGGTTGATCCATCGTCTCATCAGTCGTCTCTACAAGAGGTTAGTAATCTCGTAACTCCTAGATTCCGCTTGCTTAGGATTTACTTGGATTACTTGTACGCATGTTATTTATTCGCTTATTAATTATTATATTGAATTGATTTAGGATTTATTCATGTTAGCAATTAATTGATTAATTTAAATATGTATTTAAAATCATCTCAAATAGATCCTGGCACCCCTAATTCCCCAACAACTGGTATCAGAACTCTGGTTTCGAGCTCTGAATTTTAAATTGTTATTTAAATTATATTGGACATTAAATTGAAAATTGGATTGTAGAATAACTAGATCTGTTTTACAGGTATCCAATTGTCATGGTATTTAATGTGTTTAATTTTCATGCGTATGAATGAATGGTTTTTAATTCAATTCGTTCGGATTTATTTTTCTCGTGAGAAAATTCACGAGTAGATTAGGCTATTTGATTTGTTCAAGTGTAATAGACTAGTCTAGATTTAAGGTGTATTTATTTTTCGTTAAATAAATTGTAACCTGATCAAGACGCGAAAACAGACGAGGAGTTAAAACGGATCCGGAATAAATGCGTGGGCGGCGTCGTCCGCGTGAACATGTCGAGGAGGGTCGCGCGATGCGACGCGTTGCTAGTCGAGCGGGCCTAAGCGCGGTGGTGCGGCGGGATTAGCCTAAAGAAGCGTGTGCGATGGGCGATCGCGGGGCGGCCAAGCTAAGGCATGGCGTATGTATGGCACGCTTCGGCGCCTACCGAGGCTGCCGAGACCCGTGAGGGGTGATGTGCACCACGCCTAGGCGCGCGGGCGCGGTCGCTCTGCCAAGTGGCTGGCCGGATGCCGGCGTGCATCCTGGCTACGAGCTGCTTGGCTTGGTGTTCAAAGACGGAATTTTTTTTCGAGACGAACGAGTGGGAGAAATTCAAGACAGTGTTTCTTCAAGATCAAGCCAAGGAAAATCAAACCATGACAGTTGGATAATACGTGCCCAATGTGTTTATTTTCTGCTTTGCTTGATTTATTGTTTTTTTTTCTTATGCTTTATTTAATTTGTTTAAATGTGTTTGCATGAGAATTGCTCAAAGAAAATCTCAAACTCATAAATTACTAAGTATGTTTTAATAATTAATTTGGTTTTGAATCGAATTAATTTTGACCTCAATGATTTATTTATTTGTGAAATCTTTTGGAGAAATTATCCTACGGGACGGTCAAAAGATAGCTTTCACATGAATAAATTCTCAAAAGGATGATTGTGAATTATTATTAGTGGCGACAATGACCCTCCCACGAGGCTCGTTCAAAACGAAGTAGTAATTCTGTATTTAATCATGGTTATTACTTAGGTATAAAATTGATATGCATATACTTCACCGAAGTCCCTGTCAATTTTATATTGGTCAAGTGGGAGCCGACTATTAATTTTTGAAATTAAATGTTTGTAACGGTTATTGTTTGTAACCCTGCTTGAATGTGATTTAAATGATGACCCTCCCACGAGGCTCATTTAAATCTGTTTTGAGATGTTGGCTGATACATGTTCATATTTTTCTGAGATTTCAATATGAATCATGTGATCGAATTATGTGATTTTCTTTGTGTTGATCCAACACAAAATATATGTTTATTTTAAGTTTCATCATGTCGCAATCTTTTAATCCACTGAAATATATGCTCAAAGAACACCAACTCACTAGTGAAAACTATGCCATTTGGAAATGTAATATGTCTTTTGTCCTCACTGCACAAAAACATCATTGGGTTCTTGGTGGGCAAAAACCTGAAAAACCAACTGAAAGGTCATCAAGTTCAGAAAGATGTATGTACAAAATCTGGGAGCAAGCAAACAAATCAATAAAACTCGTAATCTTGACTTCACTGTCTGATGATTTGAGACTCATTCATGAGGGGGTTGATTCGGCTGCGGAAATTGTACAAAGTCTTGAGAAAATGTTTTCCTCAGAGAGCAATATGGCCAAAGAGTTTCATCAAAATGGTGTGGAAAAGCTGAAAATGATCGAAGGAACAGGAACGCCCGTGAGGGATCACATTTTCAAGATCAGACGCCATTTTGAAAAACTTGCTTACCTCGGTACTCGGTACTGTGATGAGGCTCAGATCGAATTCTAGTTCCTAACTCTTCCAAGGTGCTTTAATGAGTTCTACTGTAGTTTTGTGATGAGTGATCAAATGTTTACCATGGATACTCTGCAAGAAATCTTGGAGACGATAGAGAAACACTTGGGACAAGAAGACGAAGCTTTGGTGAGTAAGAAACTTCTCTCGAGATCTAGGCCAATTGTGGGTAAGATCGTTGAGAAGGTGAATGGTCCGATCCAAAGCAAGGCCACTAAGAAAAAGGGTGATAAGGCCAGTTGGCTAAAGGTCCAAAAGAAACCAAAGGGAAAATGTTTCAAGTGCGGTGAAGAAGGACATTGGAGGTTAGCTTGTCTCAATCCCAAAAGGAATGGAAAGAAAGGTAATTCTCACTCACTAGTTGTTGAAACTTGTTTGGCGGAGTATGCTACCCATTCGTGGGTAGTCGATACGGGATCCACTGATCATGTTTGTTTCACGTTACAGGGGTTCAAGCGGACCCGACAGCTTAGTGGAAGTGAGATCCTCATCACACTAGGCGATGCTACGAGAGTGGCAGCTGAAGCAGTGGGAGACGTGCACCTGTCTTTTGAAGACCAGTTTTTAATTTTAAGAGATGTTCTTTATGTTCCTGTTTTTTGGAAAAACCTTATTTCAGTTTCTAAACTATTTGTCGATGGATATTCTGTTCATTTTAATAAACATGTTACTGTTTTTCATAACGATGTAATTATTTGTCGTGGAATTTTACGGAACAATCTCTATATTATTAACTGATTAACTGTGCACACCACTCACAAAATGCATCGTATAACTCATCTACTATTTCATGTAAAAGAAAGCATTCGGCTAACGTGAACGAAACACTTCTTTGGCACCTAAGATTAGGTCATATTAACCCAAAAAGGATTCAAAGGTTGGTTCAAGATGGTTCATTGGGGTATCTCCAGGTTGAACCATTTCCAACTTGCGAATCGTGCTTGGAGGGTAAAATAACCAAGAGGGCATTTGGAGCCAAGGGGCTTAGAGCTAAGGAAGTGTTAGAAATCTTTCACACCGACATGTGTGGTCCAATGCAAATCAAAGCTAGAGGTGGCTACGAGTATTTCGTTATGTTTATCGATGATTACTCACGCTACGGATATATTTTCCTAATGAAGCATAAATCTGAGACCTTCGATAAATTCAAAGAATTAAGGCTCAAGCAGAGAATCCTAAGGAAAAGACTATCAAGTTTCTACGATCTGATCGTGGAGGCGAATACCTAAGTGATGAATTCTTGAACTACCTGTCGGAAGAGGGGATTGCATCCCAGCTGACTACACCCGGTACCCCTCAGCAAAATGGGGTTGCAGAACGAAGAAATAGAACGCTTCTAGAAATGGTAAGATCAATGATGAGTTATGCAGATTTACCAAAATTGTTATGGGGTTACGCTTTGGAAACAACAGCCTATATTCTAAACTTAGTGCCATCTAAATTAGTTCCTAAAACCCCGAGAGAGTTGTGGACAGGGCGCAAGCCCAGTTATGGACACATCACGATCTGGGGGTGTCCGGCATACTTGTTGGACAAGGAAGCTGGTAAGTTGGATGTACGTTCGGAATTAAGGTTGTTCATTGGGTACCCCGAAGGGATGAAAGTATGCATGTTCTATGGTCCCGAAGATCAAAAGGTCGTAATCAGTACGCACTTTAGATTTTTGGAAGAAGACTATATGAAAGACAAAAAGCCTAGAAGTGAAATTACCTTGGAAGAACTTAAGGGGCCAACTCCATTGCCAACTGTACAAAATGATATACCAAACGTCACACCTTCACAACCGAAACCTCGTCATAGTGGGAGGGTTATCCGATAACCCGAGCGATTCTTAGGGATTGGAGAGTCTTCGGACTTGATCTCAGGCGAAGAATTAGATCCATGGTCCTACAATGAGGCGATCCAAGACAAAGATGCAACTTCTTGGCAAATAGCAATGGAAGCCGAAATGGGTTCAATGGATCACAACAAAGTGTGGGAGCTAGTCGAACCACTTAATGGGGTAAAACCCATTGGATGCAAGTGGGTACACAAGAGAAAAAGGGGACCGGGCGGAAAGGTTGAAACTTTCAAGGCAAGACTAGTGGCGAAAGGGTATACTTAGAAAGAAGGGATCGACTATGAGGAAACCTTTTCGCCAGTCGCCATGCTCAAGTTCATCCGCATTCTCTTGTCGATTGCTGCGTATTTAGACTTTGAGATCTGGCAAATGGATGTCAAGACAGCTTTCCTCAATGGAAGTCTTGACGAAGAAATTTATATGCAACAACCCAAAGGCTTCATTGAAAAAGGTCAAGAGCATCTGTTTTGCAAGCTTAAGAAGTCCATTTATGGGCTAAAGCAAGCATCTCGTGCTTGGAATCAGTGTTTTGATCAAGTTATAAAATCCTACGGTTTTGCTCAAAACAACTTTGGAAGTTGTGTTTACAAAAAGCGTGACGGAACTGCATTGGTATTTTTGGTACTATACATTAACGACGTACTGCTCATCGGAAATGATGTAAAGGTGTTATCGGACATAAGGGCATGGCTATCAAAATAGTTTGATATGAAGGATTTTTATGTGAAGCCGGTCACATCCTAGGGATTAAGATCACTCGAGATCGCAAGAAAATGATGATCGGGCTTTCACAAGCCTCATATATAGACACTATTTTGAAATGCTTCAGCATGCAAGATTCCAAGAAAGGCTTTGTGCCCTATAGACATGGAATCCATCTATCCAAGGAAATGTCTCCCAAAACACAGAATGAGATAGATGACATGAAAGGCATCCCTTATGGTTCGGTGGTAGGAAGCCTCATGTACGCAATGCTGTGAACGAGACTGGATATCTGCTTTGCCGTAGGCATGGTAGCTAGATATCAAAGCAACCTGGGGAAAGCGCATTAGACTGCGGTAAAGAACATTCTGAAGTATCTGAAGAGAACACGGGACAGAATGTTAGTATACCAGTCAGATAGTCTAATCCCCATCGGTTACACAGACTCGTATTTCCAGTCAGACATTGACTCCAGAAAGTCTACCTCGGGTAGTGTGTTTTGCATGGGGGGAGGAGCCATGACATGGAGAAGCGTAAAGTAGAAATACATCGCCGATTCTACCGTGGAAGCCGAATACGTAGCTGCTTGGGACATGTGAATCCTCCCACCGGATTGCATTCGTGGACTTGAGACATATTTGGGAAGGCTCTTTGGGTTGATCCATCGTCTCGTCAGTCGTCTCTACAAGAGGTTAGTAATCTCGTAACTCCTAGATTACGCATGCTTAGAATTTACGTGGATTATGTGTACGCATGTTGTTTATTCGCTTATTAATTATTATGTTGAATTGTTTTAGGATTTATTCATGTTAGTAATTAATGGATTAATTTAAATATGTATTTAAAATCATCTCGAATAGATCCGGGCACCCCTAATTTTCCAACACCTTTGTGGCTGATTTTATTTTTTGTGCAGTTCCCGACATTCCCGTCTACCGCCGTCAGCCCTCCGCATCGATCATGGCCTCCAGGAAGAAATCAATGCTGGGCCAGATGAAGCATGTGGTGGCCGTTGATGCCCCTCCTCCAAGCTCGACCTCTGCTGATTTTTGAGCCCGCCCGGAAGAAGGCGAGGGAAGAGACTAGTCAGGGGACTAGGAGGTGGCAACCTCGCCCAGCCCTGCAGCCTGACTCTACCCCCAGAGGGGGTCGTCTTCCGGAGGACGATTCCTGGTTGGGCTGGGACGCCGACCACGTCAAAGAGTAAGTTTTCGATTGCGCCTCTTTACATGCTTGCTATCTCTGTGCTTGATCGACTAACGTGTACTTTTTACAGCCCAGAGCTTACCCCGCACAAGTTCGGCCCTGAAGCGCTGAGCTTTCTGAGGTTGAGTCATGTCGTCCCGGCCGGGGTCCCCAAGAGTTGGCCCTCTTACCTCCGAAGGGGTCTGCAGAACCTGACCCGAGGGTGGATGCAGTCGGACCATAGTAACGCTCGTCGGCAAAAGGTGACGGGAAACTTGTACTCGGCCCTTGCCCACTCTCAGAAGGCGGTCTTCTATCTAGAGAAGACCAGTGCGCAATTGGAGGCGGAGATGGAGGAGCTGAAGAAGGCCCAGGCGAGGGTCTCCGATCAGGCAAAGATGCTGATCTCCGCGGCTGATGCTCAAAAGAAACTGGAGGCCTCCAACTCCGATCTGATCCAGTGGCTTTTCAAAGTTGAGGGAGTCGAGGGCGAGCTGAGGGCCGAGAAGGCAAACATGGTCCAGCTGGAGGGCGAGCTGGTTGAGGCTGGGAGAGCGCTAGTTTCCAAGGAGGATGAATTTAAGAGGACCGAGGAGCTCAACGCCAATTTCGCGTACGTGATGGCCTATGTCGGGGCCATCCGGGTCTTTCACAGAGCCAACCAGACTGGCGACCTCGCCCCATTTTGTCGCGGAGCTGACCGATTATGTATGCGACTACCCTCCTGCCCCCACCATCCTTCTGGAGATTAAGGACTTGTAAGACATGGGTGTCGACCTTTCCTTTTTTGCCAATCCGAGTCAGATTGTGTGCCCGGTTCCTGACCCGGAGGGCGTCCAGCCGGGGTTGGAGTCGATTCCTGAAACTCCTTTGCTGTAGGTCGCGGAGGGGAAGGCTGGGGGGAGGCCGAGCGGCAGTTCTGCAGGGCCCTGAGAGGAGGCGACACTTTTGATTTGCTTTGCTGTACTTTTCTTTTTTGATGTATCCGCCTTCGGGCTTATTTCTGTGTATCCGCCTTCGGGCCACCTTGTCAATATTAATGAAATTTCCCCTTTTTTCGTATTCTTTTGATGTGTTGACTCGATTTCCTTATGCGACTTTATATTTTCTTAGTCCTTGTCGCCTTATCGTTAATGCGAATTTATGTTGGACCTATTTTTTAATCGTCTTATAAAGTTGGGGGAGGTCACCCCTCTGGGGGTGTCGATCCTCCCCTCGGTATGTCGAAAGTCGTACCTTGGGTAATTTATGTTCTCTTCACATAATCCCTTTGGGTTTCACACAGGAATTTTGAAACGAAGAAAAGACATTATTATTGATGAATAGTTGATTACAAGGGTGTAAACATATTGATAATACTTCCTCAAATGTGTTGCATTCCACGGGTATTGAGCCTTGGTGCCATCTGGTCGTTCGAGCTCGTAGGCTCCATTTGGTAGGGTTTTTGAGATCTTGAATGGACCCTCCTAGTTTGTACCGAGGGCTCCTTTCGACTCGCCGAATACCTTCTTTGAAGCGTCGTAGTCGTACTTTAGAGTTATAGTACCTCTCCAACCTTTGCTTGTATCTTGCATTTCTCATGTTGGCCTCCAACCGCCTTTCTTCGAGTAGGTCTAGGTTCCTGGCCAAGGCCTCGTTGTTGTGGTCGAAGGCAACCTGACTTGTGCGAAAATTGGGGAGGTCGACCTCCGTGGGAATGACCGCCTCGGTCCCGAAAGCCAGCGAGTAAGGAGTTTCTCCTGTTGAATTTCTGCAAGTCGTTCTGTAGGCCCACAAAACATCTGGGAGCTCGCTAGCCCATTTTCCTTTGCCCCCCTCAATCTTGGCCTTGCGAGTGTGTTTGATGATTTTGTTCACTACCTTGACTTGACCGTTCGACTGTGGATGGTACGGAGTTGAGAAGAGTTTTGCGATCTTCCATTTTTTGAAGAAGGCTTTGATTTTGAGGCCGTCGAATTTTTTACCATTGTCGGATATGATCGCTTGTGGTTAACAAAATCTGCAGATGATATTCCGCCATATGAATTTGATGACGTGATCCTGGTCTATGGTAGCTAGTGCCTCAGCCTCGGCCCATTTTGTAAAGTATTCTACCGCTACCAGGGCATATTTGACCGAGCCCGATGCTGTTGGGTCTGGGACAATAATGTATATCCCCCATTTTGCAAATGGCTAAGGACTGAGGATGCTTGTGAGCTCTTCTGGGGCACTTTTGATGGAAGGAGCATAGATTTGACATCTATGACATTTGTGGGTGAAGACGATGGCATTGACCCATAGTGTGGGTCAAAAATATATGTGCCTTATGGCTTTATGTGCCAGCGATTCTTCCCCGGTGTGGTTTCCGCATGCCCCTTCGTGTATTTCGCGCAGGACCACTTGTCCTTGTTCAGGTGTGATACAACGAAGTAAGGGGATGCTGAAGCCACACTTGTACAACTCGTGTTGGATCATTGTTTATCGCGCGGCTCGCAATTGCAATTGTCGGGCTTGGACCCGGTCTGTTGGCAGGAGACCTGTTTTCAAGTATTCAATGATGGGTGTCATCCAGCTCGATGTTGGGGTTTCTAAAGTCGCGACTCTCGCGTGCACGGTAGATGGGTGGGATAATGTCGTGATGGTGACATCCTTCATCTCTAGTGACCCCTCGGATGTCGCCAGCCGCGTTAATGCATCGGCTCGAGAGTTTTGTTCTCTCGGGATTAGTTTGACATGAATTTGGTCGAATTTTTGACACAACATTTTTACAATTTCTTGGTAGGCTACCATCATGTCGTCTCGTGCCTCATATTCCTGTTGGGGAACGAATTGCCCGGATCTATTCGGGATGAATATTTAAATACAAATTTAGTTCTAACAATTATTACTAGCATGAATTAATCCTATATTAATTCAAATAATAATTCAACAACAAATCATGCATATAAACATTTCACGTAAATACTACGCATGCGGAATTACTACGAGTTTACGTGAACTTATCTCTTAGAATGGCAATGGACTCGTCGATGAAAACACACCAAAAAGCCTTCCCAAGTATTTCCTAGTCCTTGCTCGACAATCCGGTGGAAGGATGCTCGCGAACAATTAACAAAAGGAAAAATAAACTTTGTTCCACCACTTTTGTGGATTTACTATTTTTTCCAGCACATGGAATTGTACTTGGGAATGAAAGAATCATCCCCTATTTATAGATGGGGTGGTGGTCGAAATTTTGAGGAAAAACCAATGTGGGAAAATATTTTCTTGATCTCCAAGAAATCTTGAATATATCTCCTATATTCTTTTCTCCATAATTAAAATATTCAACAAAAATCCCACCTCATCTTGTTATGGCAATATTTTCGAAATCAAGAGACAAGAATCCAAGATTTGGATCTTCTTGAATTTATAAGATATACTTGTATTTCAAGAAATACATATCTTCCATAATATCTTTTCAAGAAAATCAAGAAAATCTTTCTTTCCCTTAATTATCAAAAATTTTGAAATTTTCATATGAATAACCAAGTGGGAGATTTCTTGAATTTAATGAGATAATCTTGTATTGCAAGAATACACATCTTCATTCCATAACAAAATTCAAAGAAAATCTTTCTCCCCTTTTTATTCATAATTTTCGAAAAAGATAGGAAAAATAAGCAACAAAATTTATTTTATTTTTAAATACATTTTCCAGTTATTGGACTTTATATTGGGCTACTTGGGGGGCCTTTAGGATAATTAAGATTGGACCTTCCAATGGATCTTGAATTATCAATATTGAGCCACAATATTATTCAAGCCCATAAATATTAATTAATCCCACTACATAATTAATATTGCACTATCCATCTTAACCCATATTATAGTCAATATGGCTCCCGGTTATTATTTCCCATGTTTAAGATTATCTAGCCCATTAATTAATTCAAGCCACTTAAATAACTATCCATTAATTAATATCTTTTTATCCTTGGTAAAGGAACGGTTCAACATTATTACTCATACCGGAAACTAGTTCCACTTGCAAGATTTGGTATGATAAAACTTATGAACCTCCCAAGGGGGCAAATCGAACAAGTGTACTTGCACACGATTCTCCGTATTGAATCTTAGCAACACATGTGACCAATAATATTGCCCAAGATATAAAGTATTGAATCTCGTTGATTCTCTACCCGTAATAAGTCAAAGCAATACTTACTAACCACACGCGATCCTATTTAAGGGACGAAGATTAAGAAATAACGAACCATTGAGGTCTAATTCTTCCTAGTTCAGTTCTGAAGAATTTGTCCTCCTGTAGGTCCTCTTCAGTGCACTAGACATGCACTAGTGTAATCTCTTGGTCAAGACAAGCCAATCTGAGCGTTACACTTCAACCTTTCACTATGGATTGTTCATTTCCATCTAGGTCGTGAATGGTGTACATTTGGTTACAAGGGACTGTCAATTTAATCTTCTGTGATTTGGTATCACTAAATTAACTACAATGTAACACATACTATTTATTGAACAGTTATGCAGTAAATATATGTAACATTCGATGATATTTACAGCATCAGTGATAAACAATTTAATTCAGTAAATAAGTCCGAAATTCAGTTTGATTATACAAGGTAAAAGCATACTTTCCAGTATAATCCCAACAATTCCCCCGAGACCTAGCAGGCCACAAGTTGGGAATCTGTATGGACCTGCAGTCTTTTGACACCCATGGCAGTCGACATTTCTAGGCCACTGATAAGTGCTTCATATTCGGCCTCGTTGTTAGTTGCGTGAAAATCGAAAGTGATGGTATCCTGGAAGGAGGTTCCCTCCGGGCTTATCAGAACTAAACCGGCCCCCGATTTGTGGGAGGTCACTGACCCATCCACGAATAGCTCCCACGGTGGTGTTTTAACATTCGGCCTCTGATGGGAAGGTAAGCTCCACGATGAAGTCGGCTAATGCCTGAGCTTTAATGGCAGGTCGGGGAGCGTATGTTACCCCGTATTGTCCAACCTCAATTGCCACTTGAGGCATCGGCCCATTGTGTCTAGTCGATGCAACACATTCCTTAGGGGTGTGAAAGTGAGGACCTCGACTTGATGATCGAAAAAGTATGGCCTTAATTTTCTCATGCTCATGACTAGTGCGTATACCAACTTCTCCAGTGTCGGTTATCACTGTTCGGTTTCATTCAGTGTCTGGCTGACGAAGTAAATTAGAAATTCATTCTTGTCCTCTACTCGGACGAGGACTGCAGTTAGAGCCATTTCGGAGGTCGCGAGGTATAGGAAAAGCTTTTCCCCCGGAACTGGCTTTGATAGAATGCTTACGTCCGCTAGGTAAGCTTTGATTTTATCCAGAGCTTCCTGGATTTCAGGTGTCCATTCAAATTTTGATTTCTTCCGGATTGTGTCTAATAGTGGTTTGCACTTATCCCCCATTCGGGAGATGAATCTGTTCAAGGCCGCCAGTCACCTTGTGAGCCTCTGTACTTCTTTCATATTTTGAGGTGCTCCCATGTCTAATATTGCCTTGACTTTAGTGGGATTCGCCTCTATTCCTCGCTTACTTACTAGGTGTCCCAAGAATTTTCCCGATTCGACCCCGAAATTACATTTCTTGGGATTTAGTCGCATGTTGAATTTTCTTAGGATGTCAAAAGTTTGTGCCAGGTGCGTTAGGTGGTCCTCCGACCTCAAACTCTTGACGACTATATCGTCCACGTAAACCTCCACCGACTTGCCGATGAGGTCGGCAAACATGTGGTTGACTAGTGTTTGATATGTTGCCCCTGCGTTCTTTAGACCGAAAGGCATCCTTTTGCAGCAATAGATATTCTTTTTTGTCAAGAACGAGGTATGCTGTCGGTCTGGCTCATACATGGCTATCTAATGGTAGCCTGCAAAGGCATCCATGAATGACCTCATCTCGTGGCCTGCCGTGTTATCTATCAGGTGGTCGATGTGGGGCATTGGGAAGAAATCCTTTGGACAAGCGCTGTTGAGATCGGTGAAGTCGATGCAAAGTCGCCAAGTCCCATTCGACTTTTTCACTAACACGGCATTAGCCACCCACTGGGGTTGATTGGCCTGTGTGTTTAGGTCATTGTCTAACAATTTCTTTACTTCCTCGGCCAGTGCTGCATACTTCTCCGGGCCGAATTTTCGCCTTTTTTGGGCTATCGGCTTCCGAGCTGGATCTATGAGCAATTTATGACAAGCGACTTTTGGGTCGATCCCCACCATGTCTTTGTGCGACCATGTGAAAACTTCAAAGTTCTTTTTGAGAAAGTTGACAACTTCCCCCTTCAGGTCTTCCGACATCCTGGAGCCTATGATTACTTCAAGATCCGGTCGGGCTGGGTCTATCTTGACTTTCTCGAGGTCTTCCCCTGGGACGGACCTTGGGGTATTTTTTTGGGGGTAGTCTATCTCTGCTTCAAGCAGGAATTCTTCTGGTTCGGGCCCCATCCTCGAATCGAGGTCGTCACGACTTTTTTTCCTGTTCATCTTGTTATTCAAAATTTCGCATTCTTTTTCGCTATCTATTATAAGTATTTGTTTGCTAGATATTGGTGCGGAATTGAAAAGAGACGAGGAATAAATCAAACAACCTCTTGCATCAAATTGGTCACCTTTGACGGTGTCGACCCGCCCACTCTTGGTGGGAAACTTCACACAAAAGTAAAAAGTTGAGGACGCAGCCTCGAATTCATGTTCAAAGGGCCTCCCGAGGAAACCATTATAGAAGCTCGGGAGGTCGACAACTAGAAAATCTAAAAGCCTAGTGGCTCTAACTTCTTCATTCAGAGTGGAAATTAATTCAAAAGCTAGGCGGATCATCCCGGTCGGCTTCACAGTTGCATCTCCAAAACCTTTCACGACGTGGTCACACGGGGTGATGTAGGCATCATAGTCCCCGAGCTGGTCTAGGGTCTTCTTGAAGAGGATGTTGCAGAAGGCTCCTCCATCCACCAGCAAACGGCATATGGTGGTGCCCATGATATTGGCCTTGATCACCAAAGGGTCGATGTTCGGATAGACTATGTCGACCTTATCCTTTTTGCCAAATTCGATCATGATGGTCTCCTCCCCTATCGTGAAAACTGGTAGTACCATCTTTCAGGCATTTTCAATCTCCCTTATCTCTGCCTTCAATCGTCCTTTGGATGATTCGATCATGGAGAGCCCCCCGACCGTTCCGAGTGGAGAGAGGGTGTGTATGATGCGACCTCCCGCGCCCTCTGGCATGGGTGGCACTGGTCGTTCCCCCTGGCCGGTATTCCTTAGAGCGGGTTCTGCCTGCTGAGGTCAGTTCTGTCGGTGGCCTCCCTGGGCCTGCTCTTGATTCTTCTGAGGTCGCTTGACGAACTCGTCCAAAAGCCCGTACTCATATAGCCTCCAAAGCTGGGGACGCAGGTCTTTGCATATTTTCTCCATCCTGATGTCTTTCTTCTCTACATGGTCTCTGATGAAATGGTGCCTGATATCCACATGCTTACATCTAGTATGCAGTACAGGATTATGTGATATTGCAATTGCACTTTTGTTGTCACATAATATAGGAATTTCTTTGGCCATAACCTTATAATCTCTTAATTGTTGTCTTAGCCAAAGAATCTGTGCACAGCAACTTCCTGCAGCCATGTACTCAGCTTCAGTAGTACTAGTTGCTACTGAGGTCTGTTTCTTTGAAAACCATGATATCAGTTTGCTTCATAGAAATTGACAAGTTCCTGAAGTGGATTTCCTGTCAATTCTGCAACCACCATAATCAGTATCTGAATAACCAGTTAATTCAAGGTTATCATCAGCTGGATACCATAATCCTCTATTCACTGTGCCCTTTAGATATCTCAATATCTTTTTGGCAGCTTCCATGTGACTAGTCTTAGGATTAGCTTGGTATCTTGCACATATCCCAACAGTAAAAGTAATGTCAGGCCTACTTGCTGTGAGATAGAGCAATGATCCAATGATCCCTCTATAAACAGTATGGTCAACTGATTTGCCTTCAAGATCAGGATCCATCTTGTAGTTAGTATTCATGGGGATTCTAACTGCATTGCAATTCTGAATACCATACTTGGCAATCAGATCTCTAGTATACTTTGCCTGATTGATGAAAATTCCTTCTTTAGACTGTTTCACCTGAAGTCCTAGAAAGAAATTCATCTCCCCCATCATAGACATCTCAAACTTACCTTTCATCAGTGAAGAGAACTTCTCACACAACTGATGATTTGGAGATCCAAATATAATTTCATCCACATATATCTGAACAAGTAAGATATATTTCCCATCTTCTATCCTGGACAAGGTTCTATCCACAGTTCCTTTGGTAAAACCATGATCAGTAAGAAATTGAGATAGAGTATCATACCATGCTCTGGGTGCTTGCTTCAGACCATACAAGGCTTTCCTGAGCCTGTAAACTTGGTCATTCTTGTAGAAGCCGGGAGGTTGTTCCACATAAACCTCTTCATTAAGCACACCGTTCAGAAATGCACTATTCACATCCATCTGATATACCTTAAACTTCATGTGAGCAACAATGCAAGAAACAATCTAATGGCTTCTAGTCTTGCAACTGGTGCAAAGGTTTCATCATAATTCAAGCCTTCTTCTTGGGAATAGCCTTGTGCAACTAGCCTTGCCTTGTTCCTTACAATGACATTATTTTCATCTCTTTTATTCTTGAACACCCACTTAGTTCTAATGACACTGTGCCTCTTAGGTCTATCCACTAACTCACAGACTTCATTCCTAGCAAACTGATTTAGCTCTTCTTGCATAGCCATAATCCAGAATGAATCTTGAAGAGCTTCTTCAATCTCAATAGGTTCCTTTTCAGATAGGAAGCAGCAGAACAAAGCACTTTCTCCATGGAACCTTCTTGTTTTAACTCCTTCAGATAATTCTCCCACAATCTGACTTGTAGGATGACTATCTAACCATGTTCTTCTGGATGTTCCCCCTTCAGTATTGTCCTCAACATCAGAAATGTTAGGTTCAGATAATTCATTAAACTCAGGGAACAACACAGAAGGAAAGAGTGAATCATCTTCCTCAGGGAATATTTCATTTTGAACAGGGACATTTTCTCCCCCTTGGTTGATAGATTCAGAGATTGCCTCAGCTGTGACCACATCTTCATCGGCATTACATACCTGATTCTGAACTTGTGTTTGTCCAGATTGGTCAACCTCAGTGTGTTGGCTTTCCTTCAGTGGAGAGCTATCATCCTGAGTACCACCAGCCTGAGTATTTTCATCCTGAGTCTCTTCCTTTTCTGAGTCAGTTTCACTTCATTCATAGTAAGTGATTGACTTCTTCTTTTCAGGCTCAGATGATGTTTTGACATTCTTCTTCAGACTAAGTCTGGTGATCCTCTTTGTCAAGTCTCCTGAATCAACTTCATGTTTCTTATGAACATAAGTAGATTCATCAAAAACAACATGAGGTGTTTCCTCCACAATGAGAGTACTACAGTTGTAAACTCTGAAGGATTTACTAATTTCAGAATATCCAAAGAATATCCCTTCATCAGCTTTGCTATCAAAAATTTTCAACTGATCTTTACCATTATTGTGTATGAAACACTTACAACACAAGAAAGAAAGAAACAAGAGGCTTTCTTTCATTCCACAGTTCATATGGAGTTTTTCCTTGATTCTTGGTCAGCATGGATCTGTTCTGAGAGTAGCATGCAGTGTTGATTGCCTCAGCCCAAAATCTCTTAGGAATGCCGCCAACCAATCATTGTTCTTTGCGAACTTCTTTTGAGTCCTGTTTTCTCCTTTCAAAGAACACCATTTTGTTGTGGGGTCCTTGGGTCCTTGCAGCTGATGTTTCATGAGTTATTCCATTTGCTGCACAATAATTAGATATAATATGGTTGATAAATTCAGTGCCTTTTGACAACACTCAGATTCTTTTCAGTACTGAGTCTTTTCAGTAACTCTGGCAGTATGGTCTGAGTTTCTTTCTTACTGAGTAAGAAAATAGATCCATATGTAACAATTGAAGTATTCTATCAGTAGAAACTTGTACTTTGCTTTTGAATGATGCTCTAATCTGTTTGCCTTTCTGACAAGCATCACAAACATGATCTTTACTGAACACTTCATTAGGTAACCCCCTCACAAGTGCTAATCTTGCAAGTTTGTTCAGGGTTTTGAAGTTCAAATAATTCAGCCTTTTGTGCCATAACCAACTGGTTTCAGTAGCCTTTTTGGCCATTAAGCATGTATCCATAGGAGTAAGTTTCCAATCAGCAAGATACACATTTCCTTTTCTAGTATCAGTCAGTAATACTTGTTGTGAAACATTATCTTTCACATAACACAAGTTCTTTGAGAATTCAACACCGAATCCTTTATCACAGAATTGACTGATAGAAAGCAAGTTATGCTTTAAACCAGACACATATGATACACCATGGATATGAATAGTATCAATTTCAAGAGTTCCATATCCTTCTGTCTGTCCTTTGGAATTATCTCCAAAAGTTATCTGAGGGCCTTTCTGTTACCACTGTTTTTACTAAGGAAAAGATTTTCAGCAATATAAAACGAGTATAAACTTAGGGCCAACACATTCCGCACCCTTGATAAGCTAGAACAGATAGTTACCAAACTGAACAAACTCTACTGAGTATTCAGTAAGATAATTATCTGATCCAAGCTTCTCAGGAATTCTGATAAAACTCAGGATCAATTGAGCTAATCTGAAGCTATTGAAAGCTGCTCAGGATCACTGTCTCAGTAGACGGCTCAGGGCAAGTTGTGCTTCTCAGTGTAAATCCTCATGACATCCTGACCCCTCTAATCTCAGTAAAGAAAAGTTTTAAAAATCACTGAACACGTGTATTCCCCCCCCATACACGTGTGAGACTCGTTGCACCAGGACCAACAAGTGGTATCAGAGCAGTGGTTCATTTTGACCACTTGCTTTGGTAGCCATAGTCTTGTTTGTTGAAAGACTTTGGTGGTCTACTGAATAGATCTTACTGCTGATATCTTACAAGGCTCATTCATCATGTCTCCTAAGAAACATCCTATGTTCTCTGTTGAGAGCTATGATCTTTGGAGATTGAGAATGCAGAAACATCTGTATTCTAAGCATGAAAGAATGTGGAGAGTGGTTTCTCAAGGACCATTTAAGTACACTGTTGTGAATCCCAGAATCACTGATGCTGAAAGAGATGATCCCAGAGATGAATTTCCTAAACCTGATGACCAACTTACTCCTGATGAGAGAAAGTTAGTCAATTTGGACTATATTGCTAAAGACACTCTATATATCGTATCTCGAATAAACGTCCAAAGATATTAGTTGACTATTGTAATTGGTATCACTAATGGTAGATGGTCTCTCGTAAACACATCCAAAGGTAATAGTTGACTATTGTAATTGGTATCACTAATGGTAGATGGTCTCTCGTAAACACATCCAAAGGTATTAGTTGACTATTGTAATCGGTATGACTAATGGAATGTTGTCTCTCGTAAACACATCAAAAAGTATTAGTTGACTATTGTAATCGGTATGACTAATGGAATGTCGTCTCTCGTAAACACATCCAAACATATTAGTTGTCTATTGTAATCGGTATCACTGATGGAATGTCATCTCTCGTAAACACATACAAAGGTATTAGTTGAGTATTGTAATTGGTATCACTAATGGAATGTCGTCTCTCTTCCAAAGGTATTAGTTGAGTATTGTAATTGGTATTAGTTGACTATTGTAATTGGTATCACGAATGGTAGATGGTCACTCGTAAACACATCCAAAGGTATTAGTTGACTATTTTAATTGGTATCACTAATGGTAGATGGTCTCTCGTAAACACATCCAAAGGTATTAGTTTACTATTGTAATCGGTATCACTAATGGAATGTCGTCTATCGTAAACACATCCAAATGTATTAGTTGACTATTGTAATCGGTATCACTAATGAAATGTCATCTCTCGTAAATACATCCAAAGGTATTAGTTGACTATTGTAATCGGTATCGCTAATGGAATGTCGTCTCTCGTAAACACATCCAAATATATTAGTTGACTATTCTAATCGGTATCACTAATGGAATGTCGTCTCTCCTAAACACATCCAAATGTATTAAATGACTATTGTAATTGATATCACTAATGGAATGTCGTCTCTCGTAAACACATCCAAGGGGATTAGTTGACTATTTTAATTGGTATCACTAATGGTAGATAGTCTCTCGTAAACACATCCAAAGGTATTTGTTTACTATTGTAATCGGTATCACTAATGGGATGTCGTCTTTCAAATACATGTCCAAAGGTATTAGTTGACTATTGTAATTGGTATCACTAATGGTACATGGTCTCTCGTAAACACAACCAAAGGTATTAGTTGACTATTGTAATCGGTATGACTAATGGAATGTTGTCTTTCGTAAACACATCCAAAGGTATTAGTTGACTATTGTAATCGGTATCACTAATGGAATATCGTCTCTCGTAAACACATCCAAAGGTATTAGTTGAATATTGTAATCGGTATCACTAATGGAATGTCGTCTCCCGTAAACATATCCAAAGGTATTAGTTAACTATTATAATCGGTATCACTAATGGAATGTCGTCTCTCCTAAACACATATAAAGGTATTAGTTGACTATTGTAATTGATATCACTAATGGTACATGGTCTCTCGTAAACACATCCAAAGGTAATAGTTGACTATCGTAATCGGTATGACTAATGGAATGTTGTCTTTCGTAAACACATCCAAAAGGTATTAGTTGACTATTGTAATCGATATCACTAATGGAATGTCGTCTCTCGTAAAAACATCTAAAGGTATTAGTTAACTATTGTAATCGGTATAACTAATGGAATGCATCTCCCGTAAACATATCCAAAGGTATTAGTTGCTTATTGTAATCGGTATCACTAATGGAATGTCGTCTCTCCTAAACACATCCAAAGGTATTAGTTGACTATTGTAATCGGTATCACTAATGGAATGTCATCTCTCGTTCAAAGGTATTAGTTGACTATTTTAATTGGTATTAATTGACTATTGTAATTGGTATCACTAATGGTCGATGGTCTCTCGAAAACACATCCAAAGGTATTAGTTTACTATTGTAATCTGTATCAATAATGGAATGTCATATCTCGAATACACGTCCAAAGGTATTAATTGACTATTGTAATTCGTATCACTAATGGTAGATGCTCTCTCGTAAACACATCCAAAGGTAATAGTTGACTATTGTAATTGATATCACTAATGGTAGATGGTCTCTCGTGTAATCGGTATGACTAATGGAATATTGTCTCTCGTAAACACATCAAAAGGTATTAGTTGACAATTATAATCGGTATGACTAATGGAATGTCGTCTCTCGTAAACACATCCAAACGTATTAGTTGTCTATTGTAATCGGTATCACTGATGGAATGTCGTCTCTTGTAAACACATACAAAGGTATTAGTTGACTATTGTAATCGATATCACTAATGAAATGTCGTCTCTAGTAAACACACAGAAAGGTATTAGTTGACTATTGTAATCGGTATCACTAATGGAATGTCGTCTCCCGTAAACATATCCAAAGGTATTAGTTGACTATTGTAATCGGTATCACTAATGGAATGTCGTCTCTCGTCCAAAGGTATTAGTTGACTATTGTAATTGGTATTAGTTTACTATTGTAATTGGTATCACTAATGGTAGATGGTCTCTTGTAAACACATCCAAAGCTATTAGTTCACTATTGTAATCTGTATCACTATTGGAATGTCGTCTCTCGAATACACGTCCAAAGGTATTAGTTGACTATTGTTATTGGTATCACTAATGGAATGTCGTCTCTCTTAAACACATCCAAAGGTAATAGTTGACTATTGTAATTGGTATCACTAATGGTAGATGGTCTCTCGTAAACACATCCAAAGGTATTAGTTGACTATTGTAATCGGTATGACTAATGGAATGTTGTCTCTCGTAAACATATCAAAAGGTATTAGTTGACTATTGTAATCGGTATGACTAATGGAATGTCATCTATCGTAAACATATCCAAACGTATTAGTTATCAATTGTAATCGGTATCACTGATGGAATGTCGTCTCTCGTAAACACATACAAAGGTATTAGTTGACTATTGTAATCGATATCACTAATGGAATGTCGTCTCTCGTAATCACATACAAAGGTATTAGTTGACTATTGTAATCGGTATCACTAATGGAATGTCGTCTCCCATAAACATATCCAAAGGTATTAGTTGACTATTATAATCGGTATCACTAATGGAATGTCGTCTCTCGTCCAAAGGTTTTAGTTAACTAATGTAATTGGTATCACTAATGGTAGATGGTCTCTCGTAAACACATCCAAAGCTATTAGTTTACTATTGTAATCGGTATCACTAAAGGAAAGTCGTCTCTCGAATACACGTCCAAAGGTAAATCGGGACCTTTAATTGGTATCAGAGTGGGGAGTTCAACAGATCACTAATTTTTTTTAAGTGATCGCCTGAACTGATCTATTTTTCAAAACAAAAACCCGATCTCTGTAAATGCATATATTTTAAATGTTTTGGCATCATTATCAAAAAGGGGGAAATTGTTGGAATATTTTAGTTTTGATAATTTATACCAAAATATTATTAACTCGTGTTATTCAAGCTATTTTACAGATAATAAGTTAATGGGGAACGAAAGAACAAATTGAGGGGGAACTCACGAAATCAGAAGAAGAAGATCGAGATTAGACGAGGCTGCAGATGAGAATGATCGAGATCAGATGAGTTAGATGAGTTCCAGAGTCAACTGATGAGCTGTGCAAAATCAGAAGTGAAGAAAAGCTAAAGCCAGCAAATCAGAAGAGAAGGTTACAGATCAGAAGATGAGCAAAAGAGACTGATCAAGATCAGACGTGATCGAGATCAGATATGAAGAGGAGCAGATGAGAATGATCAGATCAGGCAAAGAAAAAATCAGATAGCCTGAGTCAAGTGACCTGAGGATCAGGATGTCTGAAGTCAGAAGAACTGAACTCAGTAAGCCTGAGTGTCATTATACCTAATCAGACAAGGTCCTCTGAAAAGAAGTCTGCTGAATCAAGGAACCTGAGACTCAGATAACCTGAAGGCTCAGGTAACCTGAAGGCTCAGATAAGCTAAATGTTCAGATAACCTGAAGGTTCAGATAGTTCAGATAAACTGAAGGCTCAGATAACCTGAAGGTTCAGATAGCTCAGATAAACTGAAGCCTCAGATAGCACAGATAACCTGAAGGCTCAGATAGCTCAGATAACCTGAAGGCTCAGATAGAACTGAAGATCCTGAGACTCAGAAGAAACTGAAGAATATAGCCGTTAGATTCAGCTGACGTGGACCAATGAGAGGAAGACGACAAGCCTGAAAAAGCTGCAAAAAGCTACAGCGTAGTATGGATTTGAATGTGATTCTCTCCAACGGTAACATTCAAATCCATACTATAAATACACGTTCTTCCTTCATTATCAAGTGTGGATGAATGTGGAAGAGTGTGGAGAATGTAGCAAACGATGCTGCAGAGCTAAAAAGATATGGGTTCTAGCAGTTCCCAGCCAAGGTCGTGTGCCAGATGATGCGAGTCCTGAAATATGGCCTGATTCGTAGCACGACTAAGGCAGTCAACACAAGGCACGTTAAAAGTAATTGTGCTCCCGATCCTATATACTCAAGCATTCCCACCATAGAACACAGAGCGAGAGATACACACATATATTCACGAGTGTTCTACCTTAGATCTAAGCACAAATACTATATCCTAAGCTTGGAGAGATTTTTCCATCCTTAGCATTGAGGCTAAACAAATGTAAGGGAAAATCTCAAACTTGTTGGAAACCAAACAAACCTTACCCAAATCAGTTTGATAGGATAAGTTTGTAGGTGAGTGTGAACTCGGTAAACATCTAGCAATCCCACAAGGGAGGGTAGACAATCCCGTGAGGGTGATAAGTCCTGTTTGAGTGCGAACTCGGTAAACACCTGTTGGGTGTTGGACTAACACATAAAACTAAGTCCAATAGGTTAAGTTGGTTAAGTTGGTTCCCCGAAACTGAAGAGTGGATGTAGGGCGGGTTTCGTCCGAACCACTATAAAATCTTGTGTGTTCTTTACATCTTTATGTTTATACTTGTCATATGCATTCGATTACAAGCAAAACAACACACATCATTCTTAAAAGCAAAAATTTGGAATCACTCTGCCCTCACCCCTATTTTATATGCATCACATGTCATGTTCGCTTCCGCATGTGCAAAATGGGTTTTTCGACACTTAAAATTGGGACCTTCAGTACCGATTACAATAGTAAACTAATATCTTTGGATGTGTTTATGAGAGACTATCTACCATTAGTGATACCAATTAAAATAGTCAACTAATACCTTTGGATGTGTTTACTAGAGACGACATTCCATTAGTAATATCGATTAAAATAGTCAACTAATACCTTTGGATGTGTTTAGGAAAGACAACATTCCATTAGTGATACTGATTATAATAGTAAACTAATACCTTTGAATGTGTTTACGAGAGACCATCTACCATTAGTAATACCAATAAAAATAGTCAACTAATACCCTTGGATGTGTTTACGAGAGACGATATTCCATTAGTGATACCGATTACAATAGTCAACTAATACCTTCGGTTGTGTTTACGAGAGACGACATTCCATTAGTCATACCGATTACAATAGTCCGATAATACCTTTTGATGTGTTTACGAGAGACTATGTACCATTAGTGATACCGATTACAATAGTAAACTAATACCTTTGGATGTGTTTACGAGAGACTATCTATCATTTGTGATACCAATTACAATAAGTCAACTAATACCTTTGAATGTGTTTCCGAGAAAGAACATTCCATTAGTGATACTTATTACAATAGTCAACTAATACCTTTGAATGTGTTTACGAGAGACGACATTCCATTAGTGATATCGATTAAAATAGTCAAATAATACCTTTGTATTTGTTTACGAGAGACGACATTCCATTAGTGATACAGATTGTAATAGACAGCTAATACGTTTGGATGTGTTTACGAGAGACTACATTCCATTAGTCATATTGATTACAATAGTCAACTAATACATTTAGACGTGTCTTCGAGAGACGACATCCCATAAGTGTTACCCATAAGTGGATGTGTTTACGAGAGATTATCTACCATTAGTGATACCAATTAAAATAATCAACTAATACCTTTGGATGTGTTTAGGAGAGACGACATTCCATTAGTGATGTCTATTATAATAGTAAACTAATACCTTTAAATGTATTTACGAGAGACCATCTACCATTAGTGATACCAATTAAAATAGTCAACTAATACCTTTGGATGTGTTTACGAGAGACGACATTCCATTAGTAATATCGATTAAAATAGTCAACTAATACCTTTGGATGTGTTTAGGAAAGACAACATTCCATTAGTGATACTGATTATAATAGTAAACTAATACCTTTGAATGTGTTTACGAGAGACCATCTACCATTAGTAATACCAATAAAAATAGTCAACTAATACCCTTGGATGTGTTTACGAGAGCCGATATTCCAATAGTGATATCGATTACAATAGTCAACTAATACCTTTGGTTATGTTTACGAGAGACGACATTCCATTAGTCATACCGATTACAATAGTCCAATAATACCTTTTAATGTGTTTACAAGAGTCCATGTACCATTAGTGATACAGATTACAATAGTAAACTAATACCTTTGGATGTGTTTACGAGAGACGACATTCCATTAGTCATATTGATTACAATAGTCAACTAATACCTTTGGATGTGTCTTCGAGAGACGACATCCCGTAAGTGATACCCATAAGTGGATGTGTTTACGAGAGATTATCTACCATTAGTGATACCAATTAAAATAATCAACTAATACCTTTGGATGTGTTTAGGAGAGACGACATTCCATTAGTGATGTCTATTATAATAGTAAACTAATACCTTTTGAATGTATTTACGAGAGAGCATCTACCATTAGTGATACCAATTAAAATAGTCAACTAATACCTTTGGATGTGTTTACGAGAGACGACATTCCATTAGTGATACCGATTACAATAGTCAACTATTACCTTTGGATATGTTTAAGGGAGATGGTAATCCATTAATGATACCGATTACAATAGTCAACTAATACCTTTGGATGTCTTTACGAGAGACGACATTCCATTAGTAATACCGATTACAATAGTCAACTAATACCTTTTGATGTATTTACGAGATACTATCTACCATTAGTAATACCAATTACAATAGTCAACCAATATCTTTGGATGTGTTTACTAGAAACCATCTACCATTAGTGATATCAATTACAATAGTCAATTAATACCTTTGGATGAGATTACGAGAAATGACATTCCATTAGTGATGCCGATTATAATAGTTAACTAATACATTTGGATGTGTTTACGAGGGACGACACTCCATTAGTGATACCGATTACAATAGTCAACTAATACCTTTGGATATGTTTACGGGAGACGACATTCCATTAGTGATACCGATTACAATAGTCAACTATTACCTTTGGATGTGTTTATGAGAGACGACATTCCATTAGTGATACCGATTATAATAGTCAACTAATACCTTTGGATGTGTTTACAGGATACGACATTCCATTAGTTATACCGATTACAATAGTCAACTAATACCTTTGGATGTGTTTACGAGAGATCGTCTATCATTAGTGATACCAATTACAATTGTAAACTAATATCTTTGGATGTGTTTACGAGAGACCATCAACCATTAGTGATACCAATTACAATAGTCACTTAATACCTTTGGATGTGTTTACGAGAGACCATCTACCATTAGTGATACAAATTACAATAATCAACTTGAATGTGTTTACGAGTGAAAATATTCCATTAGTGATACTTATTATAATAGTCAACTAATACATTTGGATGGGTTTACGAAAGACGACATTCCATTAGTGATATCGATTAAAATAGTCAACTAATACCTTTGTATTTGTTTACGAGAGACGACATTCCATTAGTGATACCGATTGCAATAGAAAACTAATATGTTTGGATGTGTTTACGAGAGATGACATTCCATTAGTGATACCGATTATAATAGTCTACTAATACCTTTGGATGTGTTTACGAGAGACCATCTACCATTAGTGATACCAATTACAGTAGTCAACTAATACCTTTGGACGTGTCTTCGAGAGATGACATCCCATTAGTGATACCGATTACAATAGTAAACTAATACCTTTGGATGTGTTTACGAGAGACTTTCTACCATTAGTGATACCAATTAAAATAATACACTAATACCTTTGGATGTGTTTAGGAGAGACGACATTCCTTTAGTGATGTCGATTATAATAGTAAACTAATACCTTTGAATGTGTTTACGAGAGACCATCTACCATTAGTGATACCAATTAAAATATTCAACTAATACCTTTGGATGTGTTTACGAGAGACGACATTCTATTAGTGATACCGATTACAATAGTCAACTAATACCTTTGGATATGTTTAAGGGAGACGACAATCCATTAGTGATACCGATTACAATAGTCAACTAATATCTTTGGATGTGTTTAGGAGAGACGACATTCCATTAGTGATACCGATTATAATAGTAAACTAATACATTTGAATGTGTTTACGAGAGACCATCTACCATTAGTAATACCAATTAAAATAGTCAACTAATACCCTTGGATGTGTTTACGAGAGACGACATTCCATTAGTGATACCGATTAGAATAGTCAACTAATACCTTTGGTTGTGTTTACGAGAGACGACATTCCTTTAGTCATACCGATTACAATAGTCAACTAATACCTTTTGATGTGTTTACGAGATTCCATGTACCATTAAAGTGATCTTTGGATTACAATAGTAAACTAATACCTTTGGATGTAATTTTTATGTGTTTTAGAGACTATCTATCATTGGTAATACCAATTACAATAAGTCAACTAATACCTTTGAATGTGTTTCCGAAAAAGGACATTCCATTAGTGATACTTATTACAATAGTCAACTAATATCTTTGGATGTGTTTATGAGAGACGACATTCCATTAGTGATATCGATTAATATAGTTAACTAATACCTTTGTATTTGTTTACGAGAGATGACATTCCATTAGTGATACCTTTGGATATTTTTGATAGACAACTAATATGTTTGGATGTCTTTACGAGAGACGACATTCCATTAGTTATACTGATTACAATAGTCAACTAATACCTTTGGACGTGTTTACGAGAGACCATCTATCATTAGTGATACCAATTTCAATGGTCAACTAATACCTTTGGGCGATGTCTTGAGAGGCGACATCCCATTAGTGATCTGGATTACAATGAAGAACTAATACCTTTTGATGTGTTTACGAGAGACTATCTACCATTAGTGATACCAATTAAAATAATACACTAATACCTTTGGATGTGTTTAGGAGAGACGACATTCCATTAGTTATGCCGATTATAATAGTAAACTAATACCTTTAAATGTGTTTACGAGAGACCATCTACCATTAGTGATACCAATTAAAATAGTCAACTAATACCTTTGGATGTGTTTACGAGAGATGTCATTCTGATAGTGATACCGATTACAATAGTCAACTAATACCTTTGGATATGTTAAAGGGAGACGACAGTCCATTAGTGATACCGATTATAATTGTCAACTAATACATTTGGATGTCTTTGCGAGAGACAACATTCCATTAGTCATACCAATTACAATAGTCAACTAATACCTTTTGATGTGTTTACGAGCGACTACCAACCATTAGTAATACCAATTATAATAGTCAACTAATATCTTTGGATGTGTTTACGAGAGACCATCTACCATAAGTGATATCAATTACAATAGTCAATTAATACCTTCGAATGTGATTACGAGAAACGGCATTCCATTAGTGATACCGATTACAATAGTTAAGTAATACATTTGGATGTGTTTACAAGAGACGACACTCCATTAGTGATACCTATTACAATAGTCAATTAATATCTTTGGATGTGTTTACGAGAGACCATCTACCATTAGTGATACTAATTACAATAGCCAACTAATACCTTTGGACGTGTATTCGAGAGACGACATCCCATTACTGATACCGATTACAATAGTAAACTAATACCCTTAGATGTGTTTATGAGAAACTATCTATCATTTGTGATACCAATTACAATAAGTCAACTAATACCTTTGAATGTGTTTTCGAGAAAGGACATTCCATTAGTGATACCGATTAAAATAGTCAACTAATACCTTTGGATGTGTTTACGAGAGACCATCTATCATTAGTGATACCAATTACAATTGTAAACTAATATCTTTGGATGTGTTTACGAGAGACCATCAACCATTAGTGATACCAATTAAAATAGTCAACTAATACCTTTGGTTGTGTTTACGAGACACCATCTATCATTAGTGATACTAATTACAATAGTAAACTAATGCCTTTGGATGTGTTTTCGAGAGACGACATTCGATTAGGGAAACCGATTATAATACTCAATGAAATACATTTGGATATGTTTAAGAGAGACCATCTACCATTAATAATACCAATTACAATAGTCAAGTAATATCTTTGGATGTGTTTACGAGAGACCATCTACCATTAGTGATAAAAATTACAATAGTCAATTAATATCTTTGGATGTGATTACGAGAGACGACATTCCATTAGTGATACCGATTACAATAGTCGACTAATACTTTTGGATGTGTTTACGAGAAATGACATTCCATTAGTGATACCGATTACAATAGTTAACTAATACCTTTGGATATGTTTACGGGAGACAACATTCCATTAGTGATACCGATTACAATAGTCAACTAATACCTTTGGATGTGTTTATGAGAGATCATCTATCATTAATGATACCAATTATAATTGTAAACTAATATCTTTGTATGTGTTTACGATAGACCATCAACCATTAGTGATACCAATAACAATAGTTAACTAATACCTTTGAATGTGTTTACGAGAGACCATCTACCATTAGTGATACAAATTACAATAGGCAACTAATTCCTTTGAATGTGTTTACGAGAGACAATATTCCATTAGCGATACTGATTACAATAGTCAACTAATACCTTTTCATGTGTTTACGAGAGACTATCTACCATTAGTAATACCAATTACAGTAGTCAACTAATATCTTTGGATGTGTTTACGAGAAACCATCTACCATTAGAGATATCAATTACAATTGTCAATTAATACCTTTGGATGTGATTACGAGAGATGACATTCCATTAGTGATGCCGATTACAGTAGTTAACTAATACATTTGGATGTGTTTACGAGAGACGACACTCCATTAGTGATACCCATTACAATAGTCAACTAATACCTTTGGATATGTTTACGGGAGACGACATTCCATTAGTGATACCGATTACAAAAATCAACTAATACCTTTGGATTTGTTTACGAGAGACGACATTCCATTAGTGATACCGATTACAATAGTCAACTAATACCTTTGGATGTGTTTACGTGAGACTACATTCCATTAGTCATACCGATTACAATAGTCAACTAATACCTTTGGATATTTTACGGGAGACAACATTCCATTAGCGATATCGATTACAATAGTCAACTAATACCTTTGGATGTGTTTACGAGAGACCATCTATCATTAGTGATACCAATTACAATTGTAACTAATTTCTTTGGATGTGTTTACGAGAGACCATCAACCATTAGTGATACAAATTACAATAGTCACTTAATACATTTGGATGTGTTTACGAGATACCATCTACCATTAGTGATACAAATTCCAATAGTCAACTAATTCCTTTGAATGTGTTTACAAGAGACAATATTCCAGTAAAGATTCTTATTACAATAGTCAACTAATACATTTGGATGTGTTTACGAGAGACGACATTCCATTAGTGATATCGATTAAAATAGTCAACTAATACCTTTGTATTTATTTACCAGAGACAACATTCCATTTGTGAAACCGATTGCAATAGATAACTAATACAATTGGATGTGTTTACGAGAGACGACATTCCATTAATCATACCGATTACAATAGTCAACTAATACCTTTGGATGTGTTTACGAGAGACCATCTACCATTAGTGATACCTATTACAATAGTCAACTAATACCTTTGGACGTGTCTTCGAGAGACGACATCCCATTAGTGATACCGATTACAATAGTAAACTAATAGCTTTGGATGTGTTTACGAGAGACTATCTACCATTAGTGATACCAATTAAAATAGTCAACTAATACATCTGGATGTGTTTACGAGAGATGACATTCTATTAGTGAAACCGGTTATAATTGTCAACAAATACCTTTGGATATGTTTAAGGGAGACGACAATCCATTAGTGATACCGATTACAATTGTCAACTAATATCTTTGAATGTCTATACGAGAGATGACATTCCATTAGTCATACTGATTACAATAGTCAACTAATACCTTTTGATGTGTTTACGAGAGACTATCTACCATTAGTAATACCAATTACATTAGTCAACTAATATCTTTGGATGTGTTTACGAGAGACCATCTACCATTAGTCATATCAATTACAATAGTCAATTAATACCTTTGGATGTGATTACGAGAGACGACATTCCGTTAGTGATACCGATTACAATAGTTAACTAATACATTTGGATGTATTTACGAGAGACGACACTCCATTAGTGACACCGATTACAATAGTCAACTAATACCTTTGGATGTGTTTACGAGAGACCATCTACCATTAGTGATACCAATTACAATAGCCAACTAATACCTTTGGACGTGTATTCGAGAGACGACATCCCATTACTGATACCGATTACAATAGTAAACTAATACCCTTAGATGTGTTTACGAGAGACTATCTATCATTTGTGATACCAATTACAATAAGTCAACTAATACCTTTGAATGTGTTTTCGAGAAAGGACATTCCATTAGTGATACCGATTACAATAGTCAACTAATACCTTTGGATGTGTTTACGAGAGACCATCTATCATTAGTGATACCAATTACAATTGTAAACTAATATCTTTGGATGTGTTTACGAGAGACCATCAACCATTAGTGATACCAATTACAATAGTCAACTAATACCTTTGGTTGTGTTTACGAGACACCATCTTTCATTAGTGATACTAATTACAATAGTAAACTAATGCCTTTGGATGTGTTTTCGAGAGACGACATTCGATTAGGGATACCGATTATAATACTCAATGAAATACATTTGGATATGTTTAAGAGAGACCATCTACCATTAATAATACCAATTACAATAGTCAACTAATATCTTTGGATGTGTTTACGAGAGACCATCTACCATTAGTGATAAACATTATAATAGTCAATTAATATCTTTTGATGTGATTACGAGAGACGACATTCCATTAGTGATACCGATTAAAATAGTCGACTAATACTTTTGGATGTGTTTACGAGAGACGAAAATTCCATTAGTGATACCGATTACAATAGTTAACTAATACCTTTGGATATGTTTACGGGAGACAACATTCCATTAGTGATACCGATTACAATAGTCAACTAATACCTTTGGATGTGTTTATGAGAGATCATCTATCATTAGTGATACCAATTACAATTGTAAACTAATAACTTTGGATGTGTTTATGATAGACCATCAACCATTAGTGATACCAATAACAATAGTTAACTAATACCTTTGAATGTGTTTACGAGAGACCATCTACCATTAGTGATACAAATTACAATAGTCAACTAATTCCTTTGAATGTGTTTACGAGAGACAATATTCCATTATCGATACTGATTACAATAGTCAACTGATACCTTTGGAAGTTTTTACGAGAGATGATATTCCATTAGTGAAATCGATTAAAATAGTCACCTAATACCTTTGTATGTGTTTACGAAAGACATTCCATTAGTCATACCGATTACAATAGTCAACTAATACCTTTGGATGTGTTTACGAGAGACCATGTACCATTAGTGATACCAATTACAATAGTCAACTAATACCTTTGGACGTGTCTTCGAGAGACGACATCCCATTAGTGATACTGATTACAATAGTAAACTAATACCTTTGGATGTGTTTACGAGAGACTATCTACCATTAGTGATACCAATTAAAATAGTAAACTAATAAATTTGGATGTGTTTACGAGAGACGAGAATCCATTAGTGATACCGATTACAATGGCCAACTAATACCTTAGGTTATGTTTACGGGAGATAACATTCCATTACTGATACCGATAAAAATAGTAAACTAATACCTTTGGATGTGTTTATGAGAGACCATCTACCATTAGTGATACCAATTACAATAGTCAACTAATACATTTGGACGTGTATTCGAGAGACGACATTCCATTAGTGATACTGATTTTAATAGTAATATAATACCTTTGGATGGGTTTAAGAGGGACCATCTACCATTAGTGATACCAATTAAAATAGTCAACTAATATCTTTGGATGTGTTTACGAGGACCATCTTCCATTAGTAATACCAATTACAATAGTCAACTAATATGTTCGGATGTGTTTACGAGAGACCATCTACTATTAGTGATACCAATTAAAATAGTCAACTAATACCTTTAGATGTGTTTACGAGAGACGACTTTCCATTAGTGATACCGATTACAATAGTCAACTAATACCTTTGGATATATTTACGGGAGATGACATTCCATTAGTGATACCGATTACAATAGTCAACTAATACAATTGGATGTATTTACGAGAGACGACACTCCATTAGTGATACCGATTATAATATTCAACTAATACCTTTGGATGTATTTACGAGAGACAACATTCCATTAGTCATACCAATTACAATAGTCAACTAATACCATTGGATGTGTTTACGAGAGACCTTTGGATGTGTTTACGAGAGACGACATTCCATTAGTGATATCGATTATAATAGTCAACTAATACCTTTGGATATGTTTACGAAAGACAACATTCCATTAGTCATACCGATTACAATAGTCAACTAATACCTTTTGATGTGTTTACGAGAGACAATGTACCATTGGTGATACCGATTACAATAGTCAACTAACACCTTTAGATGTGTTTACGAGAGACGACATTCCATTAGTGACACCGATTACAATAGTCAACTAATACCTTTGGATGTTTTTACGAAAGACAACATTCCATTAGTCATACCGATTACAATAGTCAACTAATACCTTTTGATGTGTTTACGAAAGACAATGCACCATTAGTGATACCGATTACAATAGTAAACTATTACCTTTGGATGTGTTTAAGAGAGACTATCTACCATTAGTGATACCAATTACAATAGTCAACTAATACCTTTGGACGTGTATTCGAGAGACGACATTCCATTAGTGATACCGATTTCAATAGTAATATAATACCTTTGGATGGGTTTACGAGAGACCATCTACCATTAGTGATACCAATTAAAATAGTCAACTAATACCTTTAAATGTGTTTACGAGAGACGACATTCCATTAGTGATACTGATTACAATAGTCAACTAATACCTTTGGATGTGTTTACGATAGACGACATTCCATTAGTGATACCTATTACAATAGTCAACTAATACCTTTGGATGTGTTTACGAGAGATCATCTACCATTAGTGATACCGATAATAGTCAACTAATATCTTTGGATGTGTTTACGAGAAACCATCTACCATTAGTGATATCAATTACAATAGTCAATTAATACCTTTGGATTTGATTACGAGAGATGACATTCCATTAGCGATGCTGATTATAATAGTTAACTAATACATTTGGATGTGTTTACGAGGGACGACACTCCATTAGTGATACCGATTACAATAGTCAACTAATACCTTTGGATATGTTTACGGGAGACGACATTCCATTAGTGATACTGATTACAATAGACAACTATTACCTTTGGATGTGTTTACGAGAGACGACATTCCATTAGTGAAACCGATTATAATAGTCAACTAATACCTTTGGATGTGTTTACGGAATACGACATTCCATTAGTTATACCGATTACAATAGTCAACTAATACCTTTGGATGTGTTTACGAGAGACGATATTCCATTAGTCATACCGATTACAATAGTCAACTAATACCTTTTGATGTGTTTACGAGATTCCATGTACCATTAGTGATACCGATTACAATAGTAAACTAATACCTTTGGATGTGTTTACGAGAGACTATCTATCATTGGTAATACCAATTACAATAAGTCAACTAATACCTTTGAATGTGTTTCCGAGAAAGGACATTCCATTAGTGATACTTATTACAATAGTCAACTAATATCTTTGGATGTGCTTATGAGAGACGACATTCCATTAGTGATATCGATTAAAATAGTCAACTAATACCTTTGTATTTGTTTACGAGAGATGACATTCCATTAATGATACCGATTGCAATAGACAACTAATATGTTTGGATGTCTTTACGAGAGACGACATTCCATTAGTCATACCGATTAAAATAGTCAACTAATACCTTTGGACGTGTTTACGAGAGACCATCTACCATTAGTGATACCAATTTCAATAGTCAACTAATACCTTTGGACGTGTCTTCGAGAGACGACATCCCATTAGTGATACCGATTACAATAGTAAACTAATACCTTTGGATGTATTTACGAGAGACTATCTACCATTAGTGATACCAATTAAAATAATACAATAATACCTTTGGATGTGTTGCCGATTATAATAGTAAACTAATACCTTTGAATGTGTTTACGAGAGACCATCTACCAATAGTGATACCAATTAAAATAGTCAACTAATACCTTTGGATGTGTTTACGAGAGATGACATTCTGATAGTGATACCGATTACAATAGTCAACTAATACCTTTGGATATGTTTAAGGGAGACGACAATCCATTAGTGATACCGATTACAATAGTCAACTAATACCTTTGGATGTCTTTACGAGAGACAACATTCCATTAGTCATACCGATTACAATAGTCAACTAATACCTTTGGATGTGTTTACGAGAGACTACCAACCATTAGTAATACCAATTATAATAGTTAACTAATATCTTTGGATGTGTTTACGAGAGACCATCTACCATAAGTGATATCAATTACAATAGTCAATTAATACCTTTGGATGTGATTACGAGAAACGACATTCCATTAGTGATACCTATTACAATAGTTAACTAATACATTTGGATGTGTTTACAAGAGACGACACTTCATTAGTGATACCGATTACAATAGTCAACTAATACCTTTGGATGTGTTTACGAGAGACCATCTACCATTAGTGATACTAATTACAATAGCCAACTAATACCTTTGGACGTGTATTCGAGAGACGACATCCCATTACTGATACCGATTACAATAGTAAACTAATACCTTTGGATGTGTTTACGAGAGACAATCTATCATTTGTGATACCAATTACAATAAGTCAACTAATACCTTTGAATGTGTTTTCGAGAAAGGACATTCCATTAGTGATACCGATTACAATAGTCAACTAATACCTTTGGATGTGTTTACGGGAGACGACATTCCATTAGTGATACTGATTACAATAGTCAACTATTACCTTTGGATGTGTTTACGAGAGATGACATTCCAGTAGTGATACCGATTATAATAGTCAACTAATACATTTGGATGTGTTTACGGGATACGACATTCCATTAGTTATACCGATTACAATAGTCAACTAATACCTTTGGATGTGTTTACGAGAGACGATATTCCATTAGTCATACCGATTACAATAGTCAACTAATACCTTTTGATGTGTTTACGAGATTCCATGTACCATTAGTGATACCGATTACAATAGTAAACTAATACCTTTGGATGTGTTTACGAGAGACTATCTATCATTGGTAATACCAATTACAATAAGTCAACTAATACCTTTGAATGTGTTTCCGAGAAAGGACATTCCATTAGTGATACTTATTACAATAGTCAACTAATATCTTTGGATGTGCTTATGAGAGACGACATTCCATTAGTGATATCGATTAAAATAGTCAACTAATACCTTTGTATTTGTTTACGAGAGATGACATTCCATTAGTGATACCGATTGCAATAGACAACTAATATGTTTGGATGTCTTTACGAGAGACGACATTCCATTAGTCATACCGATTACAATAGTCAACTAATACCTTTGGACGTGTTTACGAGAGACCATCTACCATTAGTGATACCAATTTCAATAGTCAACTAATACCTTTGGACGTGTCTTCGAGAGACGACATCCCATTAGTGATACCGATTACAATAGTAAACTAATACCTTTGGATGTGTTTAAGAGAGACTATCTACCATTAGTGATACCAATTAAAATAATACACTAATACCTTTGGATGTGTTGCCGATTATAATAGTAAACTAATACCTTTGAATGTGTTTACGAGAGATCATCTACCATTAGTGATACCAATTAAAATAGTCAACTAATACCTTTGGATGTGTTTACGAGAGATGACATTCTGATAGTGATACCGATTACAATAGTTAACTAATACCTTTGGATATGTTTAAGGGAGACGACAATCCATTAGTGATACCGATTACAATAGTCAACTAATACCTTTGGATGTCTTTACGAGAGACAACATTCCATTAGTCATACCGATTACAATAGTCAACTAATACCTTTGGATGTGTTTACGAGAGACTACCAACCATTAGTAATACCAATTATAATAGTCAACTAATATCTTTGGATGTGTTTACGAGAGACCATCTACCATAAGTGATATCAATTACAATAGTCAATTAATACCTTTGGATGTGATTACGAGAAACGACATTCCATTAGTGATACCTATTATAATAGTTAACTAATACATTTGGATGTGTTTACAAGAGACGACACTCCATTAGTGATACCGATTACAATAGTCAATTAATACCTTTGGATGTGTTTACGAGAGACCATCTACCATTAGTGATACTAATTACAATAGCCAACTAATACCTTTGGACGTGTATTCGAGAGACGACATCCCATTACTGATACCGATTACAATAGTAAACTAATACCTTTGGATGTGTTTACGAGAGACAATCTATCATTTGTGATACCAATTACAATAAGTCAACTAATACCTTTGAATGTGTTTTCGAGAAAGGACATTCCATTAGTGATACCGATTACAATAGTCAACTAATACCTTTGGATGTGTTTACGAGAGACCATCTATCATTAGTGATACCAATTACAATTGTAAACTAATATCTTTGGATTTGTTTACGAGAGACCATCAACCATTAGTGATACCTGTGAGGTCCCGATTAAAACTGATTTTGTGCGTGCGGAAGCGAAACATGACATGTGATGCATATAAAACAGGGGTGAGGGAATGGTGATACCAAATTTTTCGCTTTTAAGAAGGATGTGTGTTGTTTGCTTATAATCGAATGCATATGACAAGTATAAACATAAAGCAGTAAAGAACACAAGATATTTTATAGTGGTTCGGACGAAATCCGCCCTACATCCACTCTTCCCTTAACACAGGGGCACCTTAACCGAACTTAACCTGTGGGACTTATCACCCTCACGGGATTGCCGATAGATGTTTACCGAGTTCACACTCAAGCGGGACTTATCACCATCACGGGATTGCTTTATAGATGTTTAATCGAAGTTCACACTCACCTACAAACTTATCCTATCAAACTGATTTGGGTAAGGTTTGTTTGGTTTCCAACTAGTTTGAGATTTTCCCTTACATTTGTTTAGCCTCAATGCTAAGGATGGGAAAATCTCTCTAAGCTTAGGATATAGCATTTGTGCTTAGATCTAAGGTAGAACACTCTTGAATATATGCGTGTATCTCTCGCTCTGTGTTCTATGGTGGGAATGCTTGAGTATATAGAATCGGGTGCACAATTCCTTTCAACGTGCCTTGTGTTGTTGCCTTAGCCGTCTTCTGTATCAGGCCATATTTCAGGATTCACATCACCTGGCACACGACCTTGGCTGGGAACTGCTGGAACCCATATCTTCTTAGCTCTGTAGCATCGTTTGCTACATTCTCCACACTCTTCCACATTCATCCACACATGATAATGAAGGAAGAACTTGTATTTATAGTGTGGATTTGAATGTTACCGTTGGAGAGAATCACATTCAAATCCAAACTACTCTGTGGCTTTTTTGCGACTTTTTGGGCTTGTCGTCTTCCCTCATTGGTCCACGCCAAATTTGAATCTACTTGGCTATATTCTTCAGTTTCTTCCGAGTCTCAGGATCTATCTGAGTCTTCAGGTTCATCTGTGTCTTTAGGTTCATCTGAGTCTTCAGTGTCTATCTGAGTCTTAGTGTATTCGATCATCTGTTTTGAGGGTCTTGAGGGTTTATTCTTGAGTCTTCAGGTTTATCTAAGCCTTCATTGGTCCACGTCAGCTGAATCTAATGGCTATATTCTTCAGTTTCTTCTGAGTCTCAGGATCTATCTGAGTCTTCAGGTTCATCTGTGTCTTTAGGTTCATCCCGAGTCTTGGTGTCTATCACGAGTCTTAGTGTATTGATCATCTTGAGTCTTGGGTTTATTCTTGAGTCTTGAGTTTATCTCGAGCCTTTAGGTTATCGAGCCTTGAGTTATCGAGCCCGGGTTCTTGATAACTTCTTGAGTCTCGGGTTTTCTTGATTGGGCGACTTCTCTTGGCGGATCTTATGCGTCGGGCATACGATACTCGGGCTTCTTGAGTTGAGTTCTCGAAAATCGGACATCACGAACCTCGGGTCACATTATTTCGAAAGCTATCGATTTCGCCGGGATCATCTCAGGATAACATCAGGTCATCTGCATCAAGTTAGCATATCAGATTATCATATCGATCTCGATCCACGTCGATCTCGTCGCCTCATCTCATCTTTCATCTTCATATCTCGATCTCGATCACGTCGATCTTGATCGATCTCATCTCGCTTCATCTTCGATCGCAACCTTCTCTTCTGATTTGCTGGCTTTAACTTTTCTTCACTTCTGATTTTACACAGCTCATCAGTTGACTCCAGAACTCATCTGACTCATCTGATCTCGATCATTCTCGTCTGCAGCCTCGTCTGATCTCGATCTTCTTCTTCTGATTTTGTGAGTTCCCCCTCAATTTGTTCTTTCGTTCCCCCTTAACTTGTCATCTATAAATTAGCTTGAATAACACAACTTAATAATGTTTTGGCATAACTTATCAAAACTAAAATATCCCAACAATACTAATTACAATAGTAAACTAATACATTTGGTTGTGTTTACGAGAGACCATCTATCACTAGTGATACCAATTACAATAGTAAACTAATGCCTTTGGATGTGTTTTCGAGAGACGATATTTGATTAATGATACCTGTAGGTCCCGAACGGGTTTTGTGAGGGCAGAAGTCTAGAGGAGAGGGGTGAATAGACTTCTGAAAACTTTTTGTGCAGATCAGGTGTGACGCAGTTAGCCTTTGATCGAAAAGGTGAATCGGTTTGGTCGATAACCAACTTACTAATCGCCTGAAGGCAGATCAGTTCGGTAACTATCAGTTTAACTGATGTGTGCGGAAGCTTAAGTTTTACCCGTGTGAAAAACCAGTTTTTGATAAATTAGATTCCAAAGTTAGTCTTTAACCAGTTGACTGAAGTGTCAAGCTTGATCAGATCAGAAGCTTGGTGCTAGCTTATCTCAACTTAGAATATGTATGCGCTTTAAAAGTTGTGTGCGATTATGTAAACAGTTAATCAAAGCGGTAAAGGCACACAAGATTTATAGTGGTTCGGACAAACCAGTCCTACGTCCACTCTTCCCTATCACAAGGGGCACCAACTTAACCAACTGGACTTAGATTTTTGTGTTAGTCCAACACAAGACAACAAACAGATATTTAAGGAGTTCTCACTCAACCGATCCCGTAAAATCGTAACTAGAAACCCTATGCGAAATCTTTGCTAAACAACTTAACCTAACTTTGGGTTTGGATAAGATTGTTTTGGTTCCAACTATGAAATCTTTTCTAGTGTTTAAGGTAGCCTATCAGCTAGATGAAAAGATTTGTATGCTAAGAACTTATGGGATGAACACTTAATAAAATAATCTTCTTGTTCGTGTTCTTCGTGCGGAAATCTGATATTAGCTTGAGCTTCTTGATTGTTCAGTGTTTCCGTGTTTTCACTCTGAAGTGTGATCCCATATTTATAGACCTCGAAATCAAAGAGCCGTTGGAGAGCAATTTGAATTTCAGGCTATATTTTGTAGGCTTGCAGGATTGATGTGGCGCGTCTTGAGAACGGCATGGCGAAAAAGCGTGAATTTGTATTTTATAGCCGTTTAGAAAGCGGCACCAAATCCCATAATTGCCGGCTCCGATCATACGTGTCTCGTTCTTATTGGTTAACAGACACACTTTTCAGTGTTGTTCTTCCAACTAAGGTTGACATTCTTCTTGTTCAGATCATCGACGTATGACTAAGTGAAATATCGATTTTTCACTGGTGGTGACTGATCGATCAAAAAGGCCGATCGATCTACTGATGGAGTCTTTTTTGTAGGTTGACTTAGCTTCAACTAGCGGACTTCGTGATGTAGGTCTTACGTGCGATCTTACGAAAGTCATCGATCTTCAAGTATTACGAGTTTGAGCTTCATGACTTGGTGAGATATCGACTTGATCGGATCGATCCGATCTTCTATTTTTCTCTTGCATTACGGCACATGGGATATTATTTGTTCTTTGGATCTTGGATCGACTTATACATATTGAGTTCCCCCTCAATATGTGACCTATCTATTACATCGGTTGTTTATACAAATAATTATCAACCTGGTATTTTATAAGCGGTAATATAAACATCGATTAAATTAACAGTCATTTGGTCCTATTACATGTGTTTTTGGAACTTTTATCAAAACTATAAATTTCCCAACAATTCCCCCTTTTGATAAAACCAAAACACACGAGAAACCAAACACAGTTGATAAATATAGAACAATAAAGAGCACATAATCGAGGAAGACAATGAGATTTTGTCTTAGGATCGAAAATAAACTTTTCTCATTAGATATATCGATTACATGTTACATCGAGAAAAGTTTGAATTTAAAAAACGGTGATCTCGAGAAGTCTTACGATTTTTTCACTCTTTAGGCTTGTATCCTTCGGCATCTCTCTTTGATCTTGATACGTTGAAAATCGATATAGTTTCCATTTGACATCATTGGTCTGGCGAGGGTCGATTATATGCGTTTTGCTTTCGGGATGTCAAAATAGAATCTCGAAATGTCGATCTGTCAAATGAATGGCCGCCTTCTTGAGTAATCCAACAGATCATACTCTTGGCGAGATATTTTTGCATTGATAATATTGGCCTCATTTTCCGAGATACTTGAAAAACGGATATTTATTTTCTAACCAGTTGAGGAATTCATCATCTGGAGATTCTTCTCGTGGAACAAGATCAAGAACAAAAGCATCCAGAAGCCATTCACTTCTGATATTATTCCATTCCTCAAACCTCTTAGCATGTGCAGCAGTTTTTGGAATGATCTCATCAACTCTTCTTTGGCATTTGAGGTTACAATGCAGATTTTCGGCCTTTCCTTTCTTCTCTCTCGTCTGAATCTCTTCTTGATTTTTACGCCTCTGTCAATTTATCTGCCCTTCTTTCTTCTTCGCTTTTTTGGGCCTCTTCAGCAATCTGCTCTTTGGGCGATTTCGGCCCGATTCTTATCGGCCTATATCATTTATTTGTCTTCTTGTGACTATCTTAGTGCGAGTGGTCGGGTACATATTGTGATGTCCCGGCACCAGGACGGACTAACTTTCTTGCCTTTGACTTTTCCATCTTTTTTCGGAGACTTCGTTAGCAAAGAGATCCGGATGGTCTAGTCTTTGTCCGCAAAGCTTCAACTATGCGAATCATGTCTTTCGTTGTTACGATCATGTCAGTTGGTTTCTCACTCTGTCCTTCCCCCTTTTTGGTTTGATCAAAAAGAGTAGTGAGGTGGGAAGTCAGAGATCCAAAGCTGACTGATATCGCCCTGTTGAGATCTGCAACAGATAAACCTTGAGCTTGAGCAGTTAGATTTTGAACCTTCGAGATCAGCTCAGTCTTGACAGATTCCATGGTAGTAGAGAGTGTAATAATCAGTTTGTCAAGTTTCTCTTCTATCAATTCTAGCTTTTCAGTGAGCATTAGAAAAAAACTTGTTGTTGATCCACTGAATCGACTTGTCATCAAGCGATTTTATAAGTTCGGCGGAACCACGGTGGTCACAGTTTGGGAGAATCGATCTTTGATTGCCTCAATCTGGGAAATAACCAATTCCCTTTGATCTGTTATTTCTTTGAGGCCAATCACGCCTCGATCACTATCACTCCCTCAACTTCTTCTTTCGGAGATCTTTGAGACAAGATCGATCTCGAAGTTGATCGTGATGATGTGAGATGTTGGAATGTTTTTGCGTCACGGATCTCTTTTCGATTGTTTTGCGCCTCCGGTGGGTGGTCATGAAACGGCACCACCAGTTCCACTATCGCCAGCGCTCTCTGCATCCTTCATTGTAACATCGCTTGGGGAGCTTCTGCCGATCTCGATTCTCCTTGTTAGGCAACCCGACTTCTGTGGATCGAGCTTTGATAGATTCGGCGGTTATCGGCTAATTTGGTGATCCTACTTTAGCGATTTCCTCATATCGAAATCAAAATCTGCAAACTCATCGACCGCCCATCTGTTCAATAATCATTATAAAATCGAGAAGCTTTTTAATCGAAGATCTCTCGGTGAGGATCTCCATAACTTCCTCTCTAATAGCGAGGATGGGCGACCGATTAAGATACATCTCATCAATTTCTCGTTCGATTTGCATTACGACCATTTTTCTGTGATGGTCTTTGATGATCTAGACCGGGAATTATGCATCGCATTCGGAGTTGATGAGATGTGGAGAGTTGTGGTGGTGCTTGAGTGGCGGAAGTTGGTGATTGGCTCGACCGAGAGGTTCTGCGGTGGAGTCGGTCTTTGGTTCCACAACAGGTAAGCTTTGGGTTGGCGAATGATGTAGTTTGAGGTTGCGGGCAGGTGGGAGAGAAGGAGAAACATGCTCCTTGACTAGTAGTCCGAGCGGTGAATCAGTCGAGTTGGAGGAGAAAAGATCGTTCGTCTCGTGTTGTTTCTTCCTCAGAATGTTCTGGTGAGCTCTCGGCTTGAGAAGATCTGCTGTCGATTTTTTGATTTTTTTGTGGTGCATCGGGCCGTCTGGCGCTCCTTCTTTATCGACTCATCTTCTAGAAAGCGAGTCATGGAGGCTCTTCGCCTTCGGCCTCGCCTCTTCTCCTGGGCCTTCACGATTTTCTTTTTCTTTTAAAGGGGCATCTGGTGTAGGCGAGGCCGCTTTCCTTTGCTCTTTCCTTCTTCGCCTTTGGGGGTGGGCATATCATAAATGCGGTGGTCCAAATATAAATTTGAAGTGGTGGAGAGGAAAGCCTTGTAGGACTTCGGTCCATTCGGTCCCATTTGGCATTTGGCATTTTGTCCTTTAGGATAAGCGCAACCTTGTTGAGATTGCGATCCCTTCTTCAGATAGACACGCCTCCATTCATTAACTCCAAATTTCTCATGTTCTTGGAGTAGAATGGCCTTTTAGAACCCATGCCGATTGATGTTCTTGGCTTCATCAATTATTGCGACCATCTTTATGCGGTTTGCCGGATGTAAGAGCATTCGAAATTTGAACGAAATACCCATGATTGTTTTTGACAATATGTCAAACAACGATCGGTATTTCCTCTTGAGCATTGGTGCGACAAAAAACTGCGGTTTGATGTTTGTCGACCTCTAAAGAGTTCGTTTACGATCGGCTCATCTTCATTTCTCCTGTAGAGTGGCGGTGAGATTCGTCCCTTTGGCAAAGTGTGAGCAGAGCGAGTTATGTCCTCATTCGTCGGTCGATCTCTTCTCCATTGACTTAAAGTAATTCATCTCCGGGAGGCGTCCAGTATCACCCTTAAATTCCTTAGGAATTGAGGTGCTTCATCTTTGCATCCTTTGGATTGCGGTGAGCGTATAATATTTCTCAAGGCCTCCTTTCTTCATAATTTGCTCCACTTCCATTGATTAGGATAGGAAAGTGATATCAAACTATGCGAACTTGTCGTCGACAATCTTTAATGCGATTCGCATAATTGCACATTATTTTACCCATACCGTGAGTGGCCATCTACAAATAAGATAGATTCGATTAAGATTGTGCATAAACATAGAGATATCATATATTGATTATCAGACCTATACACAGGCCTAGTAATCGATAAACACGTGCGGAAACCAAGAAACAATAAAGCATAACACAGGATACCATCGATTGACAAAATCTTTTAAGATCAATGGATTTTAAGGAAAAAGATTCATCAAATAATCAAAAATTACCAGATTCTGTTTTTCGGGAAGATAATTTTGAAACTTAAGAAAAACACTTTGAATCGCAGAGAAGTAATCTGGAGAGTTTTCAGAAAATAAATCGCAAGTTTGTGAATGGGAAAACTCTGGTAGGGTTTTTGATGAACCTTATAAAGATGAGGAGGGAAAAAAAGACAAGATTTGGAAGATCAACCGTTTGAAAAGATTAAACGATCCAGATTAAGCGGTTTTGATCGTATGGTCGAAAAAAACGCGTCTGAAAACCTTTTGGATTTAAAAGCGCATTTTGTAGCAATTAATACTGGTACCCACGTCCGCATTAAATGATTTGCGGGGAATACGTCACCGTAATGTCGTCTGAAGAAGGCAAATAAAAGCAGATAAGATCCAGATAAATAAGCAAATAACAAGGAAAAGAAAAGTGTATACGGTTGGTCGATATTGCAATCGATCAATACCACTTGTAGAAACTTGTAGTTGATTTCACTTGTTGATCTTAGTTTTCTGCCTAAACCTTATAATTTCCCAACTGATCTGTTTCACTATGCGTCTGATTTCCCCTTTTTCTGATCCTTTTTCCTTGATCGTTAGCTGATCCATTTTCTAAGCATCAGGTACAGGTTGATCAGGTACGTCTTGTTCTGAGACAGATTTCTCTTGTTCGGATGATGCTTCATCAAAGACTACATGGGGTGTTTCTTCCACAACTAGGGTTAAATGCATTTGTAAACCACGAAAAGCCTTGCTAGATGAGAAATTTCCTAAGAATATACCCTCATCTGACTTGGCCTCAAAAGTCTTCAACTGACTCTTCCCATTGTTGTGTATGAAACACTTACACCCAAAAACATGGAAGTAAGAAACACGAGGCTTTCTGCCCTTCCACAGTTCATAGGGTGTTTTGTAGTGAGCCTTAGTCGGAAGACATACATTACGAGTATGGCATGCGGTGTTGATTCTTACGCGCGAAACGGCTTGGTATTGCATGTTCATTAACATCGTGCGGCGGCTTCTTTGAGAGTTATGTTCCTCCGATTCGCTTTCTCCATTACATTTGTAGGCGTCCTTGCGGTGATGTCTCATGTTGTATACCAAACTTAGAGCAAAAATCGGTAATAAAAGAGTTTAAATTGCAGCTTTTATCTCGATCGATTTTTTACTACAATCGACACCCTTCTCATTTTGTAATCTTTTTAGAAGCTCGGGTATCTTCGTTGTCGTCTCATTCTTCTTATGTAAGAATATAACCCAGGTAAACTTGGAATAGTCATCCACGATTACCAGAGTATATTTCGTCACCGAGACCGAATGGTGTGGCGGGTCCGAATAGATCCATATGAAGCAAGCGCAATACTCTGCTTTGGATCTTGGTCCAGAATTCCTTTGAATGAAGCTTTGACTGTTTTCCCTTCGACATGCAAAGACATGTCTAATCCTTTGAAAATACTTCATTCGGAAGTCCTTCCACTAGAGACATCCTTGCTTTATCTTATTAAGAGTTTTAAAGTTGAGATGGCTCACTCTTTTGTGCGAGCCAACTGCTACTTTTTGAACTCTTAACAATCAGGCATGCATTTCTTGGGCAACTGTTCCAATCTCTTTGTGTAGATCGTCCATTTCCTTGAACCGGTTAGCAAAATCATTTGAGTGGCTCGATTCTTGATAGTGCATTGATCGTTCGAGAACTCAACTTTGAATCCGTTGTCATGAAATTGTGAAACCGATAATAGGTTGTGCTTCGGACCTTCGACATACGAGACTCCGATTACTTGTACATCATCATTCTCTAAGGTTCGAATCCTTTGGTATAACCAAAGTTATCATCACCAAAAAAGAGTACACGCGGCCTTTACGTTTCTATGTAAGAAGTGAGGAGATGTTTGCTTCGGTCATGTGCCTTGAGCATCCACTATCGATGTACCGGATAGTTGCTTGCACACCTCCTTTGTTGGCGGACCCGCGATCCTGCGACCAAATCGGGCTTTAGGTACCCCTTTTGGATTGGGTCCTGAGGGGTTAGGTTTAGTTTTGGGGATCCATACAAATAGAGCACTTCTATTGAGATCAGTTAGATCAGAAGGCCTGATTTGTCTCCCATACCTATCAACATAATCATACGTCTCTTTATATGCTTTTCGATTAGTATGATTATTAGTGTGAACCTTGGGTGACTTAGAAGACTTGGGATTTATCTTTTACGTTTGTCTTCTTTTCATCCGGTGTGGTTGGTGCGGTGACCCTAGATTTACGATTATAGGGGTAGGATACATTTGCTACCATCAAAAGATTCATATCTTTTTGGCATAGGTGGTTTTTGCAGTTTACCTGAAGCATGCTTATTAGGCAGCTGACCTTGATTGGGTCTCAGATTAGACTTCCCTTTTTCAGGTTGTCTTTTCTGATTCCTGATCTGTTGATCGGGAGTTGAGGTCTCTTCGGAAGAAGCGGGTTCTTTGTTGATTCCTGTTGATGCTTTACCGATTGGGTCTATTTACATTTCCCCTTTCGGTTAGGCACCGCCTTACACCGCTCAACCCGGTCTTTTTCCTTATTAGATACATGTTTGGCTTTTGGTGTATCTTTGCTTTAAACTTCGTCCGATTACACTTTTTTTGAGATGAATCGGTAGGGGCTTTTGAGGATGTGGAAGGGTTCTTATACCCAAGTCCCTTCTTGTTAATCTTTGTTGAAAATAGGTGTTCATGTCTTGAGCGGTTTTAGATGATTTTGTGAAAACCTCTATTTTTTCTGTTGATTATCCTCGGATGATTTTAGACTTTCATGCATTCGGAATAGCTCATCAAATTTTGCTTGAAGGATTTTGAAGTCATCGACTTCTTTGTTTGTTAATAGCCGGTGATCTTTGATCTCGCTTCTCTTGATCGAAGCTTTAACTTTCGAATGTTAAATTCCTCGGTTGCCTTTCGGCGGTTTAGTGATTTAAGTTGAGGAGGCTTTCTTGAGATCATTCTCTTTAGCAAGTGATTATTTCGATCCTCGACTTGTCATTTTAAACTTCACTATAGCATAAGTGTCTCTCTTGCATTGGAGAGATCCTCAAGCAATTGCTCGAGTAGAGTTTGTGGTCAATCTCCCCCGGTGTGCTAATGATAGCGGTGTAGAAGCGAACAAAGCGAGGTTTGGAGGTTACCTCAGTTGGTCCTCCACGGCCATGAGCCGGAGATCTCATCATCATCGAAGAGAATATCGGATCTTCATTTTCATAGAAGTCAGCAGCCTGCGTCGGACATAAATCTTCTACGAGAGGAGTATCCGAGAATCCTCGGAGGGCGGATAGGAATCGTCGATTCGATGTGTCAAACAACCATGGCTTTTACGTCCTGTCTGGTTGCTCTCTTACATTCCTCTTTACTTCCCTTTCTCTTGGCGTCAGTGCAGGCGTCTGCTTATTTGTAGTGTCTGGCTTCTCACGGTTGAAGCACGCTCCTTGATCCAGCTGAACCTTTTCTTCGGGTGAATCACTCAAATCTGTATGATCTATCTGGTGACTTCCCTTTCGATAGTAGTCGAGCTTCTTACATCGATTGGTTATGTCTTCTCTCATCATTTAGATTATCTCTTTTCCTTTCATCTCTGTGATCTCTTCGATCATCAGATCTGGTTCTTTCTGGAGATCTGTTGGCTGATCTCCTATCTCTTCCTCGTCTATGTTGATAATCTTTATAAAATCTTGATACTTACCAAGTTGAATATTTGATTTTTTCTAGTTTCTTAGTAAGCGGAAGCGTCATTACGCTGACTTATGATGTTTCCAACGGGTTCATTGGTCTTTGATCTGCTGCTGGTTGCCTTAAAAGCAACTGATTTTGAAGTTGAAGCTTCAGCAGGCACCTCATCTTCATCAGCTTGTCCTCTTTCAATTAAATCGAACTCGTGAGCTTTAAGGCTCAAGAACAAGCTACTTGGCTTCATTTTTGAAATGTCTTGGCAATCCTTGATTACCGTGACCTTCATGTCCCATTTCTTGGTGAGAGACCTTAAAATTTTGTAGTTGATACCTTTATAAGACATCTCTCTACCAAGTTCTCGAAGCTTGTTTATTGACATTGTAATCCTTCCATCGAGTTCGTTGATGGTTTTAGTTGAAGAAACATCTTGAGTTTTTCAAACTTCACCGATTAAACTTGTAGGCGGTTTGTCTTTTATCTGGTCATTTCCCTCGCATATCTCAGCTAGAGTATCCCACATTGCTTTCGCAGTTTTGAGATATTTAATCTTTTCCTTGGTGACCTTATCCATTGTTTTCATGATAATATGCCTTGCGATAGTATCTAGAGTGTCTGACTTTCTTTCCTCTGCATCCATCAAATTTGGGCTTTTTCGCACAAGACTTAGAGGCAAAGTTTGGATCTCCTCCAAGCGTAGGGTTGTCGTAATAAATGATGATGGGTCCTCTTTCGATGACTTCCATCATTACGCGCTTTATCGAACCTAGATGGTTGGACATATATATGGCCCAATCTGCATACTCATCGATTGAGAACTTCGGCAGATCATGATACATACCTGAGGTGTTATCCATGCTGAGTGATTTTGGAAAATGAATGATTTTTAAGAAGGTTTTTCAAGATCTATTCAGTTGACCACAAAGATTCTTCCTCAAGAATCGATGATACACAAAGTCGATTAGTGCGTAGAACCAACCGCTCGATACCACTTGTAGGTCCCGAACGGGTTTTGTGAGGGCGTAAGTCTAGAGGGGAGGGTGAATAGACTTTAAAAACTTTTGTCTGCGGTCGGTGTGATGGCGGTTACTTTGATCGAGCGCGAGTGAATCAATTTGGGCCGATAACCAACTTACTAATCTTTGAAAGCAAGATCGATTCGGTAACTATCAGTTTAACTGATGTGTGCGGAAGCTTAAGTTTTACCCGTGTGAAAAACCAGTTTTTGATAAATCAGATTCCAAAGTTAGTCTTTTAACCAGTTGACTGAAGTGTCAAGCTTGATCAGATCAGAAGCTTGGTGCTAGTTGATCTCAACTTAGAATATGTATGCGCTTTAAAGGTTGTGTGCGATTATGTAAACAGTTAATCAAAGCGGTAAAGGCACGCAAGATTTATAGTGGTTCGGACAAACCAGTCCTACGTCCACTCTTCCCTATCACAAGGGGCACCAACTTAACCAACTGGACTTAGATTTTTGTGTTAGTCAACAGTGACAAGCGAGAGATATTTAAGGAGTTCTCACTCAACCGATCCCAGAAATCAAAACTAGAAACCCTAGTCTGAAATCTTGCTAAACAAATTAAACCTAACTTTGGGTTTGGATAAGATTGTTTTGGTTCCAACTATGAAATCTTTTCTAGTGTTTAAGGTAGCCTATCAGCTAGATGAAAAGATTTCTATGCTAAGAACTTATCGGATGAAAACTTAATAAAATAATCTTCTTGTTCGTGTTCTTCGTGCGGAAATCTGATATTAGCTTGAGCTTCTTGATTGTTCAGTGTTTACGTGTTTTCACTCTGAAGTGTGATCCCATATTTATAGACCTCGAAATCAAAGAGTCGTTGGAGAGCAATTTGAATTTCGGGGCTATATTTGGTAGGCTTCTTGAGGATTGATGTGGCGTCTTGAGGCGGCATTTAAAAAGCGTGAATTTGTATTTTATAGCCGTTAGAGAAGCGGCACCAAATCCCGTAATTGCTTGGCTCGATCATCGTGTCTCATTCTTATTGGTTATGAGCGCACTTTTTGGTGTTTTTCTTCCAACTAAGGTTGACATTCTTCTTGTTGGATCATCGACGTATGGTAAGTGAAATATCGGTTTTCACGGTGGTGACTTTGATCGATCAAAATACGATCGATCTACTGATGGAGTCTTACGGTCGGTTGACTTAAGCTTCTACTAGCAGATTTCGGTGATGTAGGTCTTCGATCGACCTTACGGAAGTCATATGATCTTCAAGTATTACGAGTTTGAGTTTCATGACTTGGTGAGATATCGACTTGATCGGATCAATCGATCTTTGTTTTCTCTTGCATTACGCTTTTGTCGGATATAATTTGTTCTTTGGATCTTGGATCGACTTATACATATTGAGGTTCCCCCTCAATATGTGACCTATCTATTACATCAGTTGTTCTATATAGTAATTATCAACTGGTATTCTATAAACGGTAATATAAACATCAGTCAGCTAACAGGTCTGATTGGTCCTATTACATGTGTTTTTGGAACTTTTATCAAAACTATAAATTTCCCAACAATACCGATTAAAATACTCAATGAAATACGTTTGGATATGTTTAAGAGAGACCATCTACCATTAGTAATACCAATTACAATAGTCAACTAATATCTTTGGATGTATTTACGAGAGACCATCTACCATTAGTGATACAAATTACAATAGTCAACTAATATCTTTGGATGCGATTACGAGAGACGACATTCCATTAGTGATACCCATTATAATAGTCGACTAATACCTTTGGATGTGTTTACGAGAGACGATATTCCATTAGTGATACCGATTACAATAGTCAACTAATACCTTTGGATATGTTTACGGGAGATGACATTCCATTAGTGATACCGATTACAATAGTCAACTAGTACCTTTGGATATGTTTATAAGAGACCATCTATCATTAGTGATACCAATTACAATAGTCAACTAATTCCTTTGAATGTGTTTACGAGAGACAATATTCCATTAGTGATACTGATTACAATAGTCAACTAATACCTTTGGATGTGTTTACGAGAGATGACATTCCATTAGTGATATCGATTAAAATAGTCAACTAATACCTTTGTATGTGTTTACTAGAGACGACATTCCATTAGTGATACCGATTGCAATAGACAACTAATACGTTTGGATGTGTTTACGAGAGATGACATTCCATTAGTTATACCGATTACAATAGTCAACTAATACCTTTGGATGTGTTTGCGAGAGACCATGTACCATTAGTAATACCAATTACAATAGTCAACTAATACCTTTGGACATGTATTCGAGAGACGACATCCCATTAGTGATGCCGATTACAATAGTAAAATAATACATTTTGATGTGTTTACGAGAGACTATCTACCATTAGTGATACAAATTAAAATAGTAAACTAATACATTTGGATGTGTTTACGAGATACGACAATCCATTAGTGATACCGATTACAATAGTCAACTAATACCTTTGGATATGTTTACGGGAGATGACATTCCCTTAGTGATACCGATAACAATAGTAAACTAATACCTTTGGATGTGTTTACGAGAGACCATCTACCATTAGTGATACCATTTAAAATAGTCAACTAATACCTTTGGATGTATTTACTAGAGGCGACATTCCATTTGGGATACCGATTACAATAGTCAATTAATACCTTTGGATGTGTTTATGAGAGACGTCGTTCCATTAGTGATACCGATTATAATAATAAACTGATACCTTTGAATGTGTTTATGAGAGACCATCTACCATTAGTAATACTAATTCAAATAGTTAACTAATACCCTTAGATGTGTTTACGAAGGACGACATGCCATTAGTGATACCGATTATAATAGTCAACTAATACCTTTGGTTGTGTTTACGAGAGACGACATTACATTAGTCATACCGATTACAATAGTCAACTAATACCTTTTGATGTGTTTACGAGAGTTCATGTACCATTAGTAATACCGATTACAATAGTAAACTAATACCTTTGGATGTGTTTACGAGAGACTATCTATCAATTGTGATACCAATTACAATAAGTCAACTAATACCTTTGAATGTGTTTCTGAGAAAGGACATTCCATTAGTGATACCGATTACAATAGTCAACTAGTACCTTTGGATGTGTTTACAAGAGACCATCTATCATTAGTGATACAATTACAATTGTAATTTAATATCTTTGGATGTGTTTACGAGAGACCATCAACCATTAGTGATACCAATTACAATAGTCAACTAATACCTTTGGTTGTGTTTACGAGAGACCATCTATTATTACTGATACCAATTACAATAGTAAATTAATGCCTTTGGATGTGTTTTTGAGAGACGACATTCGATTAGTGATATCGATTATAATACTCAATGAAATATCTTTGGATATGTTTAAGAGAGACCATCTACCATTAGTAATACCAATTACAATAGTCAACTAATATCTTTGGATGTGTTTACGAGAGACCATCTACCATTAGTGATACAAATTACAATAGTTAATTAATACCTTTGGATGTGATTAAGAGAGGTGACATTCCATTAGTGAGACCGATTACAATAGTCTATTAATACCTTTGGATGTTGTAGGTCCCGAACGGGTTTTGTGAGGGTGGAAGTCTAGAGGGGAGGGGTGAATAGACTTGTAAAACTTTTCGTCTTGGATCGGTGTGAACTGCAGACATTACGATCGAGTGCTAGTGTATCGATTTAGGACCGATGTTCAATCTTCTTGAGTGCTGAAGCGGCGGAACCCGGTTTGATATCTGTCAGTTTAACTGAATGGTGCGGAAGCTTGTTTTTACCTGTGTGAAAAACCAATTTTATCAATCAGATTCTTAGGTTAGTTTTCAACCAGTTGACTAAGGTGTCAATCGATCGGATCGATTCTTAGTGCGATCGAGCTTAACTTAGAATATATATGCTGTTTTAAACTCAGTTGTGTGACTTGTGTAAAGCAATAAGAAAGCACGTAAATGCACACAAGAATTTTATAGTGGTTGATTTAAACCCGGCCCCACGTCCACTCTTCCCTTAACACAGGGGAACCTTAACCTACTTTAACCTGCGGGACTTATATCCTTTTCAAGATGGCCGAGATGTTTACCGAGTTCCCACTCTTACAAACTTAACCTGCGAGACTTATATCTTTTTCAGGATGGCCGAGATTTTTATCGAGTTCCCACTCAAGCTTAACCTACGGGACTTATATCCTTTTCAGGATGGCCGAGATGTTTATCAAGTTCCCACTCTACAAACGTAACCAGCGGGACTTATATCCTTCAAAAGGATAGCCGAGATGTTTATTGAGTTTGCACTCTACAGACTTAACCTAACTTGCGTTTGGGTAAAGAATGTTTGAGGGTTCCAACTAGAAATCTATCCTGATGCTTTAGGTAGCCAAAATGCTAGTGGATAGGATTTCTTGCTAAGAACTAATGGGATGAACACTCTAAGAATAATCTTCAAATGTAGTGTTCTTTGAATGGAGATTTTGCTGTAGTTTTAGCTTCTTTTGCGGTGTCTCTGTGTTTGTTCTTTGCTTGTTCTCACTTGTTGGTCCTTTTTCTTCAAAATGAATATCGATCCCATTTTATAGACCTCGAAATCAAAGAGCCGTTGGAGAGCAATTTGAATTTCGGGCTATATTAGGTAGGCTGTAGGATATGATTGTGACGTGCTCCGATTATCGGCGTGGCGGTATGCATGATTAGTGCCGTTTTTGTCCGCAGCGTCGTATCCCGTATTATCGCTCTTTTTTGTGCACGTGTCGCTTTCTCCTTGAGCCATGAGGGCAAGACTTCGTAAATTTATTAGTTAGACGATTGATATTCTTTTTGTAGAAGATTCGTCTTGTCTTAGCTTCAATATGCAGACTCTGCTGAATGTAGGTCTTCAGGTCTTTTGATCTTCAGGTGTCTCTGAGCCTCAGTGTATTCAGTCATACTGAGTCTTCAGGTTTGTTCTTGAGTCTTGAGTTTATCTGAGTCTTGAGGTTTATCGAGTCTTGAGGTTCATCCCGAGTCTTGAGTTCATCCGAGTCTTCAAGTTTACACGAGTCTTGGTGTCTTCTTGTCTTCTTTGATCTCGACTTCTTGTCTTGATTTGTGCTTAGTCTTGATCATCGACCTTATCTGGGTCATCGATACTTCGACTGACCTATACATATTGAGTTCCCCCCCTCAATATGTGACCTATCTTTTACTTGACTATCTATACATTTAAATTTGGTCATCTTAATCGATTCTAAGTCATCGGTCAACTAACAGTCCGATTGGTCTATTACAACTTTGTTTTGGAACTTCCATCAAAACTAAGTTACAGATTTCCCAACAATTTCCCCCTTTTTGATGAAACCAAAACACTTAACCATACTTAATCAGAAAAACAGATACCATGAATGGAAATGTAGATGATGCAAACAGTACATACTTCAGAAGACAATGAGATGTTGTCTTAGAATCGATGAGATGGAAAATTTCATTGAGGATAGGTGTGTGCATTGTAGAATACATGAAAAGCGTACCTATCATCGATTCCAAGTTGTCTTCTTGGTGTACTTGAACATTTGCAGTTCTTTGGGGATGCCAAACATCTTGTACATCTTTTGCATTAGTTTGTCCAGCTCTTCTTTTCTATGGATTCCTCCTTGTTCAGCAAGTACATAGTAGATATTCTTGAATTTAACAGGATCTAGCTTGTTGTCTGGACGCAAAGGTGGAAGGAGTGGTTCAAAGGGTGGAGCTTTTGGTATAAATGACATGATCTTGCCTTCTTTCATCCTTTATGCGGTAGAAGTGCGGATACTTTGTTTCTAACCGGTTCCGGAATTCATCATCATTTTCAGTCTGATCTTGATGAATTGGAATCTTTTCGAGGATGTAGACGTCACATAACCATTCTCCTCTGATCTGATCCCATTCTGGAAGCAAATCTTGTTGTGCAAAGAGGATGTCTTTAACAGGTGCCTGAAGGGCATTCTTCACCGAAGCAATCTCCTCTTCTGCAGCTTCGTTCTTCTTTTTCGCCGGATGTAGCGATGTTGGTTCCTTAGCCTCTGCTAACCTACGCTTCTTGATTGCGGCCTCTCTTATTCTCTGTCTTTGTCTGCTTTGTTGAACTTGTTAGAGTCATCGACTTTTGGTGGAGAATAAGTGGCCTTGTCTCGATCTTCATGATTGCTTTCATCATCTTGCCTTTGCCTTTCCTCCTCCTCGAGTGCCTTGGGGTTCATCTTGTTCGTCTTCTTGACTAATTTCTTAGCGAGTTCAAGGCTCTTGGCCTGATCATCAGTTTCCATTCTTTTCTAAACGGACGAAGAGAAGTCTTCAATCTTGTCGACTCTGGCAGTAACCTCTGAAAGAGCACTTTTCTGCTCAGCGATCTCTTTACTGTGTTGCTCCACAGTTTCTTTCATTTCAACAACGAGATCGGTAGATGGAGTGGTCGGCAAGTCGAATCTGATGGTTTTTGGTAGAGATGAAAATTTTACCAAGCGTATGCGAGTCTGTTTTTCTTCCTTCTCTTTGTTCTCTTTTTCTTGAGTCTGCATTTTTATGTATTCTCTTTTCCTTCAGACTCTTTTTCAGACTCTTTTCCTTCCCCCTTTTTGGTTGCATCAAAGAGGTTGGACATCTTCTTGTTTGAGTTGTTAATTGAAGTGAGATCTCCTCTCTGAGTTCCTCGACAACAAGAGGAGTGATCTGAATGGTGGCAGAAGGTGCAGGTGTGTAGAAGCGTCTGAGAGCAGTTTCGATTTCCTGTCTTGCTCGTTCTATAGAAGCTAGAAAAAGTTTCCAACCCATATCCAAGTGGTTGTTGGTCTTGTCCAAGGATGCCCAGACACTTTCCAAAAGTACGTATGCGATTGAGCATCTCCGTGCGAACTGTGAGTTTGTCGATCGAGCTTGAGCTTCGGCAAGAGGATATACTAGTTGCATTACTTCAGCAAGGATGGCATTGTGCATCCCCACTGTGTGACTTCGTTCCGTGTCAACTAGTTTCACTTGCTCATCTTCAAACCGCTTCATCAGATCTGTCGTGAGCGCTACGAATTTGTCTTCAAATGCAGTCTTGATCCCATCCTGAATCTTCTGAGTATGATGATCTAGGGTATCAGAGCTCATCGTAGCAGTCTGTTCAGATGTTGAAGCCTTGCTAAATTGGGTCTCATCTGCAACACCCATTCTTGGTTCATCGGCATCTCCCTCATGATCTGTAGGAGGTCGAACGGTTTCCTCCCTGTTATCAGCAATTCTGAACCTTTCGTGAATCAGCCATCTGATATCATCGTCTGATGCCAATTCAACAACACTTTCAATCCCAGCATTGTGTAGACATTTCAACTCCAAGTCTACAACGAAATCTGATCCCAGAGTTGTCATTAGAATAAAAAATTCTTCAATGCTCTTCAGTCTTATATCCCTCCAGAACACTATTTCTTATATATGTTGCTGGATGCCAGGATGTTGATCCAATTCAGGGCATAGATCCAGCAGATACTCTTTGATCTGTTGCTTCATTATCCTTATGATGGGGCTCTCTGGAGCAGGTGAAGCAAGTACTGTTCTGGTGTTGAAGGGATTATGAGAGATGGACACACGTTCGTCGGATCTCTCAAGTTCTTGAGACTGGATCGGGGATTGGGATGTTTGTAGTTCAGGTTCGTTTTCAGCGTGTTGAGGGTGTTCAGTTTCCTGAACGGGTTCATTGATTGGTGGTGTGGGAGATGTTGTTCTGATAGGTGAGGGTGAGGGTGAGAAGGTTTTGTGGGGAGGTGATGATTTTTGAGGAGAGGGTGATGGTGATTTGGAAGTGGGCGTTGGCGACCTTGCTCTCTGGAAGATCTTGATTAGAGGCAGAGAATCAGATGGTGATTCTTCCTCAGATTGCTCCACTTTTGTCCCTCTGACATATTTCTCTCCTTCTGCTGCGATCATCTGCTCTTCCTTTACTTCTCTGATAGTTGGCTCAGAGCGGACTGCTATCTCCTCTTCTGATTCTTCTTGTATCAGATCCTCCATTCTGCTAGCTGGCTTGGCAGAACTTGGAGCAGTCTTCAGAGGAGATGAGACTCTCTTCTGACATTTCCGCTGAGCATCTGGTTTCTTGGCCAGATCCTTCCTCTTCATCCTCTTCTCTGGAATGACCTTTTCCTGCACTTCAGACGATGCAGTTGCCTTATCTTTTCCTTTCTTTTCTCCCTTGGGTTTGGGCACATAAGGAGTCGGATCCTCATCAGCTTGTCCCGGTAGGGACTCATCCTTGCCCAGTATTGCCTTGTGCTTTGCTTGGTAAATCTTCACTCCATTCTCGTTCCATTCATAATTCTGTGGCAGCTTATCTGACAAAATGATAGAGATTTTGCGTATGAATGAACACTTCGAAGATAAGCACACTTCATTGCTCTGGGTCAGTTCGAACTTCCCGGAGTCTTTTCTCAGTCTTGCTTTGACCATACCCAACCAATCGATGTCTGAAGCCTTCTTGATTATTGCAGCCATGACACTTATCTTGTAAGAAGTGACCGCATCAAGGCTGTAAGTTGAGCACATGATCACCTTTTGAACAATTTCAAGAAGAAGGCGATACTTTCTCTTCAGATAGGAGGCTTTGACGTTCTTCGTGTTCTCCTTGTTTGCTGGTCTCAACAGTTTGGCTTCAAGAAACTCCTTTTCTACTACAGCAGTCGTGTAGGTCTCTGGATTGATGCTTCCTCGAGTTAGGCCGGCCTCTGTAAATCGTCATTTGTCACTCGAACTTTCATTCCGCCAACGGAAGAAATCAGGTCAGCATCATTGTCTTCATCCCACTGCAGATTGTAAAGAAACTCCAGGGCTTCATGGGTGTGAACGATGTTCTAATGAGTAGAGCAATGTCGTTCCAGTCCACACTCTCGAAGGCACTCTAGAATTTCCAGCGATTCCGGATCTGAGGTGCTGGTGAAGACTACGTACTTTTCATCAATGATGTCCTTCTTCATCGATGCAAAGTTGCAGTACTTTTTCCCTTGTCCCGGTCTTGAAACAAGATGTGCCATTTCTGTACAATATGCAAATTGATGTTTAGTTTGAGTAAGATATTTCAATAAATTCAGTCAAACTAGTAATTTTAGCATCAATTTAGCAAGTAAGCATTTAGATCTTATAAAAATTACAGAAATACAACTCGTAAACCTAGGTACCATAGAGAAACTTAGATCATGCAATTAATTTAAAACAAGGAATTACTAGAAATTGGTTCGAAAGATTTAGAAATCGGAAGGGTAGAATCAAATGATTTCGAAGGTAATTCTCTGAGTATTTAAAAAAAATGTGATCTTTTAAGAGCTTTGAGAAGACGAAGTAGTGGAAAGCGGTTTTCTGAGAAAAATTTAGATTTTGTAGAATACGAGGGAAAACCTTTTTGCACAACTTTCCAAAGTACTCAAGTATCAGTGTTTTGAAATTGATGGCTGAGATTAATCGGCCAAAAGGTATTTTGATCGCACGGTTGAAAAAAAATAGTCTTCTCATTTTCCGGACTCGAAAAATTGCAATAAAACGTTTTGAAAACATTTTCCCAAGTCCGCATTAAAAGCTTTGCAGAGCATGCATCATGAATAGTGTAAAATAAATCAATTAAAATAAATAACGCATATAATGTATTCAGAAAGAGATAAATAAGAGAGCGTATCTGACTGATTGATATTGTAATCAATCAGTTACCACGGTGATCTGATATGGTACTTTGTTGACTTATCTGGTGGTTGCCTTATGCATTTCCCAACAATATCTTACTTATCTGATCAGATTCTTGCTTGAAACACTTCGCCACTTATCTGATCCTCTTTTCTGATACTCTATATCCTTCAGTCTTCTTCTAATCAGCTCGCATTTACTGAAGTCAACTCCCGCCAAAACTTTTACTTCGGGGAGTCCAAAAGTCACCTCGATTCCCAAATCGGCGCGATTTGACATTCCGTAATAATGGCATAGATACGCTGTGATTTAATCACACCGTTAACTCATCCAACCATTAGCCGCGTGTTCCTAACGCGTTGTCGATGCAAATTTCTCTTAAGATCTTCTGAAAAGGTAAAATTTACATTTATACCCCTAATTTCCTTCTATAAATTAGCCTGGGGTGTTTAGGCAAACACAACACAATCATAAACCATTCCATCTTCTTTAGCATATCCTTAATGCTTTTTTGATGATTTCCTTATTTCCGGTGAGACTTCCGGTGGGAACCTTTAGCCCTTTTCCAATGAATTTAGCTACTCAAATCAACCCTGTATGTTCCTTCACACTGCTTTCGTCGTCATCTAAGATTTCACTTACGATCAATGCTAAGCTTCTTTACCACCGTGGAGGCGGATCTGCTAAGGAAAATGAGAAGGCACTTCTCCTAACCGTATGCACCTTGTGCGCCTATCGAGATGACGGAATTAGCATCAACAGACTTAGTCTGAAACAAAACGTGATTTTGATATACAAAAAAGTGTATCAAACTCAATATTTGCATGCGACACTCATGGCCATATGGTCTTTGTGACCAAACCTGTGGCACTGTGTCCCATTTAACAGCTGGAGAGTCCATTGATTTTAGGTCTAAGGGCTCGTAGCATAAAGATCCTTCAAGGCTCGCTCTCGCTCCTCACTCCAAGATTCTAAGAGTGGTTTTCAAGATTCTAGAAGCTTCTCTGCTGCCCCCTGGGTCGGAGAGTCTGAGAGCATCAGTTCTTAAAATCTCTCTCTCTCCATCCCTGCCTAGGGTTGTCTTAGGGCTGATGGTTTATGCTTTGACCTCCGGGTCTTCTTGTACTTGTAATACCACTTGAAGATAGCTTGTAGCATTTGTAGCTTGTGATATCACTTGTAACTTGTAAATCTGACCTTCGGGTCTTTATCAATGAAAAATTCTGTTATTCCATTGCTGTGTTGTTTCTTCTGACTTATGCGATCTGTAGCTTTAATCTTAATTTGTTTGTTGATTGTAGCTTTAATAGACTTATAAAGTAATCTTCCAATCTGATCAGTTCCCCCTTAATCTGATATATCTTGAACTGATCTGCCCTTTGTCTGAACTTCAGATTGGCTACTTATATCGACTTTTTCGATCTACTCCTTATCCCGAACTTGGATCGGCTCCTCGTCTCGTAAATACGATCGGTTGAGATTCCTAACTCAACCGATTCCACTTAACTTTGGTTAGTCTTTTAACCAATTGGTTCGGAGATCATTCCTTCAACCATATCGGTGCATTTTCTCCAAGATCCGTAAACCCTAGCTCATTGCATAACTCTCTCGAAATCGATCTCAATTTAGCGGCTTGGTTAAGATATCGACTTTTACGCTTGTCGGTATGGATCTTTTCCATCCTCGATATTCTTCTTTTCAACATGATCTCGATAAAATGGTGTCGACATCCACATGCTTGCATCTTATATGTAGAACGAGATTATGAGTGATTGCATAAGACTATTATCACGAGAATATAGGTACGTTCTTAGCTACGATGTTGTCATCCCTCACCGCCGACTTAGCAGAGCGGTTTGGAACAATGACTTCCTGCGACCATATATTACGCCGTTAGTAGATGTGGCCCGATGTCTCTTCTTCGAAAACCATGAGATCAGCTTATTTCCCAGAAACTGACATGAACCTAAGGTTGACTTCCTATCGATTCTGCAACCTCCGTAATCTGAATCAGAATACCCACTAAGCTCTAGATTGTCATCTGATGGGTAAAATAAACCAAGGTTTACAGTCCCCTTCAGATACTTGAGAATCCGCTTAGCTGCTTCTAGGTGGCTTTGCATTGGATTTGCTTGAAATCTGGCACATACACCTACTGCAAACGTAATGTCTGGTCTGCTGGCAGTCAGGTATAGTAGTGATCCAATTAGAGCTCTATACTCCTTCTGATTCATTTTATATCCATCTTCGTCTAGATCCATCTTGAACCCGGTCATCATGGGAATTCTGGCTTCCTTGCAATGTTGAACTCCAAACTTTACCAGTAGATTCCTTGTATACTTTGCCTGGCAGATGAATATCCCTTCTGTACTCTGCTTGACTTGTAAACCCATAAAGTAATTCATCTGACCCATCATGGACATCTCGAACTTCCCTTGCATCAACTTGCTGAACTTCTCACATAGCTTTTTGTTGGGAGATCCGAAGACGATGTCTCCACGTAAATCTGAACCATCAGAATATCTCTCCATCTTCTATTCTGAATAATGTTCTGTCCACTATTCCTTTAGTGAACCCGCTGTTTATCAAGAACTGAGAGAGTGTATCATACCAAGCTCGAGGAGCTTATTTCAGTCCGTAAAGAGCTTTCCTTAAACGGTACACTTGGTTGCCTTTTTCAAAGCCTGGAGGTTGTTCGACATAAACTTCCACTGCTAGTACCCCATTTAAGAATGCACTCTTTACATCCATCTGATACACAGTGAACCCTCTGTGGGCAACATATGCCAGAAACAGTCGAATGGCTTCTAGGTTAGCGACTGGTGCAAAGGTCTCATCATAATCAACTCCTTCTGATTGTGAATACCCCTTAGCAACAAGTCTTGCCTTATTCCTGGTTATGACATTTTTCTCATCTCTCTTGTTCTTGAATACCCACTTCGTGTCAATTACATCTTGATGAGTTGGTCTGTCCACCAATTTCCAAACTTGATTCCTCTCAAACTGTTCCAGCTCCTCCTCCATGGCTAGAATCCAGCTTGCATCTTGTAGAGCTTCCTCTACTGTAGTTGGTTCCTTCAAAGACAGATAACAACAGTACATGGCACTTTCACCAATCTAATGTCTAGTTTTGACTCTATCAGATGGGTCTTCGATAATCAGTCAGTTGGATGACTGGTAATCCAGGTCCTTCTGTTCTGATGTGCGTCAGTTTGGAGAACATCATCCATATCTGATAGTTCATCACTAGTGATTGGGAGTGGTGCGGAATTATGAGGGTGGAAGTCTAGAGGGGAGGGGTGTATAGACTTCTAAAACTTTTCGTGCGGATCAGGTGTGAACTGCAGATTACCCGATCAGAGTGCTAGTGTATCAATTTAGACTGATGTTCAATCTTACTGAGTGCCTGAAGGCAGATCAGTTTGATATCTGTCAGTTTAACTGAATGGTGCGGAAGCTTGTTTTTACCCGTGTGAAAAACCAGTTTTATCAATCAGATTCTTAGGTCAGTTTTCAACCAGTTGACTAAGGTGTCAATCTGATCAGATCAGTTGCTTGGTGCAGACTGAGCTTAACTTAGAATATGTATGTTGTTTTCAACTCAGTTGTGTGACTTGTGTAAAGCAATAAGAAAGCATGTAAATGCACACAAGACTTTTATAGTGGTTCAGACGAAACCCGTCCTATGTCCACTCTTCCCTTAACACAGGGGAACCTTAACCTACTTTAACCTGCGGGACTTATATCCTTTTCAGGATGGCCGAGATGTTTACCGAATTCCCACTCTTACAAACTTAACCTGCGGGACTTATATCCTTTTCAGGATGGCCGTGATGTTTATCGAGTTCCCACTCAAGCTTAACCTACGGGACTTATATCCTTTTCAGGATGACCGAGATGTTTATCGAGTTCCCACTCTACAAACGTAACCAGCGGGACTTATATCCTTCAAAAGGATAGCCGAGATGTTTATTGAGTTCTCACTCTACAGACTTAACCTAACTTGCGTTTGGGTAAAGAATGTTTGAGGGTTCCAACTGGAAATCTATCCTGATGCTTTAGGTAGCAAAAATGCTAGTGGATAGGATTTCTTGCTAAGAACTAATGGGATGAACACTCTAAGAATAATCTTCAAATGTAGTGTTCTTTAAACGGAGATTTTGCTGTAGTTTTAGCTTATTTTGCGGTGTCTTCGTGTTTGTTCTTTGCTTGTTCTCACTTGTTGGTCTTTTTTCTTCAAAATGAAGATCGATCCCATTTTATAGACCTCGAAATCAAAGAGCCGTTGGAGAGCAATTTGAATTTTGGGCTATATTAGGTAGGCTTTAGGATATGATTGTGATGTGCTCCGATTATCGGTGCGGCCGTAGGCATGATTAGCATCGTTTTTGTCCGCAGCGTCGTATCCCGTATTGTCAGCTCTTTTTGTGCACGTGTCGCTTTCTCCTTGGCTTCTCGAGGCGGCACTTCAGAAATTTGTCCGTTAGACGATTGATATTATTTTTGTAGAAGATTCATCTTGTCTGGTGTATCTTTTTGATTGTCACGGTGTGGTGACTTGATCGAATGGCGATCGATCTACCTTGTTTGAGTCTTGGATGCACATTGTCTTAACTTCAATATGCGGACTCTCTTTGAATGTAGGTCTTGTGTCTTTTGATCTTGGTGTCTCTCGAGTCTCGGTGTATTCGATCATCTTTGAGTCTTGGGTTTATTCTACAGAGTCTTGAGGTTTATCCGAGTCTTGAGTTCATCCGAGTCTTGAGTTTATCTGAGTCTTCAGTGTCTTCTTGTCTTCACCTGATCTTCTGATTTCTTGTCTTCAGATTTGTGCTTAGTCTTCTGATCATCTGACCTTATCTGGGTCATTTGATACTTAGACCTGACCTATACATATTGAGTTCCCCCTCAATATGTGACCTATCTTTTACTTCAGCTATCTATACATTTCAGCTGGTCATCTTAATCTGATTCTAAATCATCAGTCAGCTAACATGTCTGACTGGTCCTATTACAACCTGTTTTGGAACTTCCATCAAAACTAAGTTACAGATTTCCCAACATATGTGTTTACGAGAGACGACATTCCATTAGTGATACCGATTACAATAGTCAACTAATACCTTTGGATATGTTTACGTGAGATGACATTCCATTAGTGATACCGATTACAATAGTCAACTAATACATTTGGATGTGTTTACGAGAGACCATCTATCATTAGTGATACCAATTACAATTGTAAATTAATATCTTTGGATGTGTTTACGAGAGACAACCAACCATTAGTGATACCAATTACAATAGTCAACTAATACCTTTGGATGTGTTTACGAGAGACCATCTACCATTAGTGATACAAATTACAATAATCAACTAATTCCTTTGAATGTGTTTACGAAAGACAATATTCCATTAGTGATACTGATTACAATAGTCAACTAATACCTTTGGATGTGTGTTAGGCCCCCGGTGGAAAACCCATTTTGCGCGTGCGGAAGCAAAACATGAAGAGCGATGCATATAAAATAAGGGTGAAGGAATGGTGATTCCAGATTTTTTATCTTTTAAGCTCATGTGTTGTGTTTTGCTAATGATCGAATGCATATGACAAGATAAGAACGTAAAGCAGTAAACACTACAACAATGTATAGTGGTTTGGAGACTCAAGCTCCTACATCCACTCTCCTTGTTCCTAGGGAAATTCACTAATCACTTCCTAAGGTTTTCTGACTACCTCTGTAGTTTACTAACTCAAACTGGACTTATCACCCTCTCGGGCTCGCCTCTTAGATGTTTAACAAGTTCACACTCCTTCGGGACTTATCACCCTCTCTCGGGATTGTCTAACAACTACCTCACTTCACCACTACTTATCTCTTACGAGAATGAGGTTTGGGTTTGGTGTTGTCTCCAACTATGGTGAGATTTTCCCTTACATTTGTTTAGCCTCAATGCTAAGGTTGGGAAAATCTCTCTAAGCGTAGGATACATCGTGGGTTGCTTAGATTGGGTTCTATAACACTCTTTGGATATATTTGTATATCTACAGACTTGTGTTCTAGGGTGGGAAAGCTTGGGTATATGTTCTCTTAGCTCTGTAGCATCGTTTGCTACATTCTCCACACTTAATTTGATGGAAGATCTTGTATTTATACTATGGATTTGAATGTTACCGTTGGAGAGAATCACATTCAAATCCATACTATTCTTTTGTAAGATGACTTTTTTAATTTGGTTGTCTTCCTCTCATTGGTCCGCGTCATTTGGATTCCATAACTATATTCCTCGGTTTCTTTGCCTCGAAACATTCGGGTTATCTTGAGCATTGATACATTCTTGAGTCTTGATAATTCTTGTGCCTTGATATCCTTTGTCTTCGATCTTGATATCTTGGTCTTCATTGTTATCTTGATTGATATCTTTGGATGTCTTCATCTTTGAGTCTTGATTTATCGTTTTCTCATTTGAGTCTTGATTCTCGATCTTCATCTTTGAGTCTTGATTATCGATCTCATCTTGAGTCTTGATTTCTCGATCTCATCTTGAGTCTTGATTTCTCGATCTCATCTTGAGTCTTGAAACTTCCGGTTTCATCTTTGAAATTCCTTTGGGTTTCTTGAGAACATTTCTTGAGTCTTCAGAATCTTCAGAATCTATCATGATCTATATCTGCTGACTATACATTGTGCAGATAACATCCTAAACATTCTAAAACTGAATCCTGATTAAACTATCAAGATTATCCTGAACATGCCATACTCAAGGGTTTTGGGATCTAATCAAAATCTTCTTTATTAAATTCATTTCCTAACAATGTGTTTACGAGAGACGACATACCATTAGTGATACCGATTATAATAGTAAACTAATACCTTTTGATGTGTTTATGAGAGACCATCTACCATTAGTGATATCAATTAAAATAGTCAACTAATACCTTTGGATGTGTTTACGAGAGATGACATTCCATTAGTGATACCGATTACAATATTCAACTAATACCTTTGGATGTGTTAACGAGAAACGACATTCCATTAGTGATACCGATTACAATAGTCAACTAATACCTTTGGATGTGTTTAAGAGAGACCATCTACCATTAGTGATACCAATTACAATAGTCAACTAATACCTTTGGATGTGTTTACGAGAGACCATCTACCATTAGTGATACAAATTACAATAGTCAATTAATACCTTTGGATGTGATTACGAGAGACGACATTCCATTAGTGATAGCGATTACAATAGTCGACTAATACCTTTGGATGTGTTTACGAGAGACGACATTCCATTAGTTATAATGATTACAATAGTCAACTAATACCTTTGGATATATTTACGGGAGACGACATTCCATTAGTGATACCGATTACAATAGTCAACTAATACCTTTGGATGTGAAGCAAAACATGAAGAGATGACATTAAAATTTAATGTATGATTGATTTTTATCTTTTTACAATAGTAAACTAATAACTTTGGATGTGTTTACAAAAGCCAACATTCCATTAGTAATACCAATTACAATAGTCAACTAATACCTTTTGATGTGTTTACGAGAGACCATGTACCAATAGTGATACTGATCACAATAGTAAACTAATACCTTTGGATATGTTTACGAGAGACCATCTACCATTAGTGATACAAATTACAATAGTCAATTAAAACCTTTGCATGTGATAACGAGAGACGACATTCCATTAGTGATATCGATTACAATAGTCAACTAATACCTTTGGATGTGTTTAGGAGAGACAACATTCCATTAGTGATACCGATTACAATAGTCAACTAATATATGTTTACGGGAGACGACATTTCATTAGTGATACCGATTACAATAGTCAACTAATATATTTGGATGTGTTTACGAGAGACCATCTATCATTAGTGATACCAATTACAATTGTAAATTAATATCTTTGGATGTGTTTACGAGAGACCATCAACCATTAGTGATACCAATTACAATAGTCAACTAATACCTTTGGATGTGTTTACGAGAGACCATCTACCGTTAGTGATACAAATTACAATAGTCAACTAGTTCCTTTGAATGTGTTTACGAAAGACAATATTCCATTAGTGATACTGATTACAATAGTTACTAATACCTTTGGTTGAGTTTACAGAGACGACATACCATTAGTGATACCGATTATAATAGTAAACTAATACCTTTGGATGTGTTTACGAGAGACCATCTACCATTAGTGATATCAATTAAAATAGTCAACTAATACCATTGGATGTGTTTACGAGAGATGACATTCCATTAGTGATACCGATTACAATATTCAACTAATACCTTTGGATGTGTTAACGAGAAACGACATTCCATTAGTGATACCGATTACAATAGTCAACTAATACCTTTGGATGTGTTTAAGAGAGACCATCTACCATTAGTGATACCAATTACAATAGTCAACTAATACCTTTGGATGTGATTACGAGAGACCATCTACAATTTGTGATACAAATTACAATAGTCAATTAATACCTTTGGATGTGATTACGAGAGACGACATTCCATTAGTGATGCCAATTACAATAGTCAACTAATACCTTTGGATATGTTTACGGGAGATGACATTCCATTAGTGAAACCGATTACAATAGTTAACTAATACCTTTGGATGTCTTTATGAGAGACGATATTCCATTAGTGATACCGATTACAATAGTCAACTAATACCTTTGGATGTGTTTACGAAAGACAACATTCCATTAGTCATACCGATTACAATAGTAAATTAATACCTTTTGATGTGTTTACGGGAGACCATGTACCATTAGTGATACCGATTACAATAGTAAACTAATACCTTTGGATGTGTTTACGAGAGACTATCTACCATTAGTGATACCAATTAAAATAGTCAACTAATACCTTTGGATGTGTTTACGAGAGACCATCTACCATTAGTGATAACAATTACAATAGGCAACTAATATCTTTGGATGTGTTTACGAGAGACCATCTACCATTAGTAAGACCAATTATAATAGTCAACTAATATCTTTGGATGTGTTTACGAGAGACCATCTACCATTAATGATATCAATTACAATAGTCAATTAATACCTTTGGATGTGATTACGAGAGACGACATTCCATTAGTGATACTGATTACAATAGTCAACTAATACATTTGGATATGTTTACGGGAGACGACATTCCATTAGTGATACTGATTACAATAGTCAATAAATACTTTTGGATATGTTTACGGGAGATAACATTCCATTAGTGATACCGATTTCAATAGTTAACTAATACCTTTGGATGTGTTTAAGCGAGAGGACTTTCCATTAGTGATCTCGATTACAATATTTAACTAATACGTTTTGAAGTGTTTACGAGAGACAACATTCCATTAGTCATACCGATTACAATAGTCAACTAATACCTTTGGATGTGTTTACGAGGGACCATATACCATTAATGATACGAATTACAATAGTCAACTAATACCTTTAGACGTGTATTCGAGAGACGACATCCCATTATTGATACAGATTGCAATGGTAAACTAATACCTTTGGATGTGTTTACGAGAGATAATCTAACATTAGTGATACCAATTAAAATAGTCAACTAATACCTTTGGATGTACTTACGAGAGACCATCTACCATTAGTGATACCAATTATAATAGTTAACTAATACCTTTGGACGTGTATTCGAGAGACGACATCCCATTACTGATACCGATTACGATAGTAAACTAATACCTTTGGATGTGTTTACGAAAACTATCTATCATTTGTGATACCAATTACAATAAGTAAACTAATACCTTTGAATGTGTTTCTGAGAAAGGATATTCCATTAGTGATACCGATTACAATAGTCAACTAATACCTTTGGAAGTGTTTACGAGAGACCGTCTTTCATTAGTGATATCAATTACAATTGTAAACTAATATCTTTAGATGTGTTTACGAGAGACCATCAACCATTAGTGATACCAATTACAATAGTCAACTAATACGTTTGGTTGTGTTTACGAGAGACCATTTATCATTAGTGATACAAATTGCAATAGTAAACTAATACCTTTAAACGTGTATTCGAGAGACGACATCCCATTAGTGATACCAATTACAATAGTCAACTAATACCTTTGGATATGTTTACGGGAGACGACATTCCATTAGTGATACCGATTACATTAGTTAACTAATACCTTTGGATGTCTTTACGAGAGATGATATTCCATTAGTGATACCGATTACAATAGTAAACTAATACCTTTGGATGTGTTTACGAAAGACAACATTCCATTAGTCATACCGATTACAATAGTAAACTAATACCTTTTGATGTGATTACGAGAGACCATGTACCATTAGTGATACCGATTACAATAGTAAACTAATACCTTTGGATGTGTTTACGAGAGACTATCTACCATTAGTGATACCAATTAAAATAGTCAACTAATACCTTTGGATGTGTTTACGAGAGTCCATCTACCATTAGTGATACCAATTAAAATAGTCAACTAATACCTTTGGATGTGTTTACGAGAGACCATCTACCATTAGTGATACCAATTACAATAGTCAACTAATACCTTTGGATGTGTTTACGAGAGACCATCTACCATTAGTGATATCAATTACAATAGTCAATTAATACCTTTGGATGTGTTTACGAGAGACGACATTCCATTAGTGATACCGATTACAATAGTCAACTAATACATTTGGATGTGTTTACGGAGACGACATTCCATTAGTGATACCAATTACAATAGTCAATAAATAGTTTTGGATATGTTTACGGGAGACAACATTCCATTAGTGATACCGATTTCAATAGTTAACTAATACCTTTGGATGTGTTTAAGCGAGAGGACTTTCCATTAGTGATCTCGATTACAATATTTATCTAATACGTTTTGAAGTGTTTACGAGAGACAACATTCCATTAGTCATACCGATTACAATAGTCAACTAATACCTTTGGATGTGTTTACGAGGGACCATATTCCATTAGTGATACCAATTACAATAGTCAACTAATACCTTTGGATGTGTTTTTAGAGAGACGACATTCCATTATTGATGATACCGATTACAATAGTAAACTAATACCTTTGGATGTGTTTACGAGAGATAATCTAACATTAGTGATACCAATTAAAATAGTCAACTAATACCTTTGGATGTATTTACGAGAGACCATCTACCATTAGTGATACCAATTATAATAGTCAACTAATACCTTTGGACGTGTATTCGAGAGACGACATCCCATTACTGATACCGATTACGATAGTAAACTAATACCTTTAGATGTGTTTACGAAAACTATCTATCATTTGTGATACCAATTACAATAAGTAAACTAATACCTTTGAATTTGTTTCTGAGAAAGGACTTTCCATTAGTGATACCGATTACAATAGTCAACTAATACCTTTGGAAGTGTTTACGAAAGACCGTCTTTCATTAGTGATATCAATTACAATTGTAAACTAATATCTTTAGATGTGTTTACGAGAGACCATCAACCATTAGTGATACCAATTACAATAGTCAACTAATACGTTTGGTTGTGTTTACGAGAGACCATTTATCATTAGTGATACCAATTACAATAGTAAACTAATACCTTTAAATGTGTATTCGAGAGACGACATCCCATTAGTGATACCGATTACAATAGTAAAGTAATACCTTTGGATGTTTTTACGAGAGATTATCTAACATTAGTGATACCAATTAAAATAGTCAACTAATACCTTTGGATGTGTTTACGAGAGACTACAATCCATTAGTGATACAGATTACAATAGTGAATTAATACCTTTGGATGTGATTACGAGAGACAACATTCCATTAGTGATACTGATTACAATAGTCAACTAATACCTTTGGATATGTTTACGGGAGACGACATTCCATTAGTGATACCGATTACAATAGTAAACTAATACCTTTGGATGTGTTTATGAGAGACGACATTCCATTAGTGATACCGATTATAATAGTCAACTAATAACTTTGGATGTGTTTAAGAAAGACAACATTCCATTAGTCATACCGATTATAAAAGTCAACTAATCCCTTTTTATGTGTTTACGAAAGACCATGTACCATTATGATACCGATTACAATAGTAAACTAACACCTTTGGATGTGTTTACGAGAGACTATTTACCATTAGTGATAACAATTAAAATAGTCAACTAATACCTTTGGATGTGTTTACGAGAGACGACATTCCATTAGTGATATCGATTACAATAGTTAACTAATACCTTTGAATGTGTTTAGGAGACGACATTCCATTAGTGATACCATTACAATAGTCAACTAATACCTTTGGATGTGTTTATTGAGAGGCGACATTCCATTAGTGATACCGATTACAATAGTCAACTAATACCTTTGGATGTGTTTATGAGAGCGACATTCCATTAGTGATACCGATTATAATAGTAAACTAATACCTTTGGATGTGTTTTTACGAGAGACCATCTACCATTAGTGATAACAATTAAAATAGTCAACTAATACCTTTGGATGTGATGTTTTACGAGAGACAACATTCCATTAGTGATACCGATTACAATAGTCAACTAATACCTTTGGATGTGTTTTAAGAGAGACAACATTCCATTAGTGATACCGATTACAATAGTCAACTAATACCTTTGGATGTGTTTACGAGAGACCATCTACCATTAGTGATACCAATTACAATAGTCAACTAATACCTTTGGATGTGTTTACGAGAGACCATCTACCATTAGTGATACCAATTATAATAGTCAACTAATACCTTTGGATGTGTTTACGAGAGACCATCTACCATTAGTGATTAAATTAATAGTCCTAATAACTTTGGATGTGTTTACGAGAGGCGACATTCCATTAGTGATACCAATTACAATAGTAAAGTAATACCTTTGGATGTTTTTACGAGAGATTATCTAACATTAGTGATACCAATTAAAATAGTCAACTAATACCTTTGGATGTGTTTACTAGAGACTACAATCCATTAGTGATACTGATTACAATAGTCAATTAATACCTTTGGATGTGTTTACGAGAGACAACATTCCATTAGTGATACCGATTACAATAGTCAACTAATACCTTTGGATATGTTTACGGGAGACGACATTCCATTAGTGATACCGATTACAATAGTCAACTAATACCTTTGGATGTGTTTACGAGAGACGACATTCCATTACTGATACCGATTATAATAGTCAACTAATAAATTTGGATGTGTTTGAGAAAGAAAACATTCCATTAGCCATACTGATTATAATAGTCAATTAATACCTTTTTATATGTTTACGAAAGACCATGTACCATTATGATACCGATTACAATAGTAAACTAACACCTTTGGATGTCTTTACGAAAAACTATTTACCATTAGTGATACCAATTAAAATAGTCAACTAATACCTTTGGATGTGTTTACGAGAGACGACATTCCATTAGTGATATCGATTACAATAGTTAAGTAATACCTTTGGATGTGTTTAGGAGAGACGACATTCCATTAGTGATACCATTACAATAGTCAACTAATACCTTTGAATGTGTTTACTACAGACGACATTCCATTAGTGATACCGATTACAATAGTCAACTAATACATTTGGATGTGTTAACGAGAGACGACATTCCATTAGTGATACCGATTACAATAGTCAACTAATACCTTTGGATGTGTTTACGCGAGACGACATTCCATTAATGATACCGATTACAATAGTAAACTATTACCTTTGGATGTATTTACGAGAGACCAACTACCATTAGTGATACCAATTAAAATAGTCAACTAATACCCTTGGATGTGTTTACGAGAGACGATATTCAATTAGTGATACCGATTGCAATAGTCAACTAATACCTTTTGTTGTATTTAAGAGAGACGACATTCTATTAGTGATACCGATTACAATAGTCAACTAATACCTTTGAATGTGTTTACGAGAGACCATCTACCATTAGTGATACCAATTACAATAGTCAACTAATATCTTTGGATGTGTTTACGAGAGACCGTGATACCAATTAAAATAGTCAACTAATATCTTTGGATGTGTTTACGAGAGACCATCTACCATTAGTAATACCAATTACAATAATCAATTAATATCTTTGGATGTGTTTATGAGAGACCATCTACCATTAGTGATATAATTAACAATAGTCAATTAATACCTTTGGATGTGATTACGAGAGTTGAAATTCCATTAGTGATACCGATTATAACAACTAATACATTTGAATGTGTTTACGAGAGACGACATTTCATTAGTGATACCGATTAAAATAGTCAACTAATACATTTGGATATATTTACGGGAGACGACATTTCATTAGTGATACCGATTACAATGGTCAACTAATACATTTGGATGTGTTTAAGCGAGATTAGTGATATCGATTACAATAGTCAACTAATACATTTAGATGTGTTTACGAGAGACAAAATTCCATTAGTCATACCGATTACAATAGTCAACTAATACCTTTGGATGTGTTTACGAGAGACCATCTACCATTAGTGATACCACTTAAAATAGTCAACTAATACCTTTAGACGTGTATTCGAGAGTCGACATCCAATTACTGATACCGATTACGATAGTAAACTAATACCTTGGATATGTTTAAGAACGACTATCTATCATTTGTGATACCAATTACAATAAGTAAACTAATACCTTTGGATGTGTTTACGAGAGACAACATTCTACTAGTGATACCGATTACAATAGTCAACTAATACCTTTGGTTGAGTTTAAGAGAGACAACATTCCATTAGTGATACCAATTACAAAAGTCAACTAATACCTTTCGATGTGTTTACGAGAGACCATGTACCATTAGTGATAACAATTACAATAGTCAACTAATATCTTTGGATGTGCTTACGAGAGACCATCTACCATTAGTAATACCAATTATAATAGTCAACTAATATCTTTGGATGTGTTTACGAGAGACCATCTACCATTAAACTAATACCCTTAAACTTGTATTCGAGAGACGACATCCTATTAGTGATACCGATTATAATAGTAAAGTAATACCTTTGGATGTTTTTACGAGAGATTATCTAACATTAGTGATACCAATTAAAATAGTCAACTAATACCTTTGGATGTGTTTACGAGAGACGACAATCCATTAGTGATACTGATTACAATAATCAATTAATACCTTTGGATGTGATTACGAGAGACAACATTCCATTAGTGATACTGATTACAATAGTCAACTAATACCTTTGGATATGTTTATGGGAGACGACATTCCATTAGTGATACCGATTACAATAGTCAACTAATACCTTTGGATGTGTTTACGATAGACGACATTCCATTAGTGATACCGATTACAATAGTCAACTAATAACTTTGGATGTGTTTAAGAAAGACAACATTCCATTAGTCATACCGATTACAATAGTCAACTAATACCTTTTTATGTGTTTACGAGAGACCATGTACCATTATGATACCGATTACAATAGTAAACTAACACCTTTGGATGTGTTTACGAGGGACTATTTACCATTAGTGATACCAATTAAAATAGTCAACTAATACCTTTGGATGTGTTTACGAGAGACGACATTCCATTAGTGATATCGATTACAATAGTTAACTAATACCTTTGGATGTGTTTAGGAGAGACGACATTCCATTAGTGATACCATTACAATAGTCAACTAATACCTTTGGATGTGATTACGAGAGACGACATTCCATTAGTGATACCGATTACAATAGTCAACTAATATCTTTGGATGTGTTTACGAGAGACAACATTCCATTAGTGATACCGATTGCAATAGTCAACTAATACCTTTGGATGTGTTTACGCGAGACGACATTCCATTAATGATACCTATTACAATAGTAAACTATTTACCTTTGGATGTATTTACGAGAGACCATCTACCATTAATGATACCAATTAAAATATTTAACTAATACCTTTGGATGTGTTTACGAGAGACGACATTCCATTAGTGATACCGATTACATTAGTTAACTAATACCTTTGGATGTCTTTACGAGAGACGATATTCCATTAGTGATACCGATTACAATAGTAAACTAATACCTTTGGATGTGTTTCGACCATTAGTGACCAAAGACAACATTCCATTAGTGATACCGATTACAATAGTAAACTAATACCTTTGGATGTGTTTACGAGAGACCACATTCCATTAGTGATAATTACAATAATCATGATTACAATAGTAAACTAATACCTTTGGATGTGTTTGGATGAGAGACTATCTACCATTAGTGATACCAATTAAAATAGTCAACTAATACCTTTGGATGTGTTTACGAGAGACGACATTCCATTAGTGATATCGATTACAATAGTTAACTAATACCTTTGAATGTGTTTAGGAGAAACGACATTCCATTAGTGATACCATTACAATAGTCAACTAATACCTTTGTATGTGTTTATGAGAGACGACATTCCATTAGTGATACCGATTACAATAGTCAACTAATACCTTTGGATGTGTTTATGAGAGACGACATTCCATTAGTGATACCGATTATAATAGTAAACTAATACCTTTGAACGTGTTTACGAGAGACCATCTACCATTAGTGATAACAATTAAAATAGTCAACTAATACCCTTGGATGTGTTTACGAGAGACAACATTCTACTAGTGATACCGATTACAATAGTCAACTAATACCTTTGGTTGAGTTTAAGAGAGACAACATTCCATTAGTGATACCAATTACAAAAGTCAACTAATACCTTTGGATGTGTTTTACGAGAGACCGACATTCCATTAGTGATAACAATTACAATAGTCAACTAATATCTTTGGATGTGTTTACGAGAGAGACCATCTACCATTAGTAATACCAATTATAATAGTCAACTAATATCTTTGGATGTGTTTACGAGAGACCATCTACCATTAAACTAATACCCTTAAACTTGTATTCGAGAGACGACATCCTATTAGTGATACCGATTACAATAGTAAAGTAATACCTTTGGATGTTTTTACGAGAGATTATCTAACATTAGTGATACCAATTAAAATAGTCAACTAATACCTTTGGATGTGTTTACTAGAGACTACAATCCATTAGTGATACTGATTACAATAGTCAATTAATACCTTTGGATGTGTTTTACGAGAGACAACATTCCATTAGTGATACCGATTACAATAGTCAACTAATACCTTTGGATGTGTTTAGGAGAGCGACATTCCATTAGTGTGATACGATTACAATAGTCAACTAATACCTTTGGATGTGTTTTACGAGAGGCGACATTCCATTAGTGATACCGATTATAATAGTCAACTAATACCTTTGGATGTGTTTGAGAAAGATGACATTCCATTAGTGATACCGATTACAATAGTCAACTAATACCTTTTTTTGGATGTGTTTACGAAAGACCATTACCATTAGTGATACCGATTACAATAGTAAACTAATACCTTTGGATGTGTTTACGAGGACTATTTACCATTAGTGATACCAATTAAAATAGTCAACTAATACCTTTGGATGTGTTTACGAGAGGCGACATTCCATTAGTGATATCGATTACAATAGTTAACTAATACCTTTGGATGTGTTTAGAGAGGCGACATTCCATTAGTGATACCATTACAATAGTCAACTAATACCTTTGGATGTGTTTACGAGAGACCGACATTCCATTAGTGATACCGATTACAATAGTCAACTAATACCTTTGGATGTGTTTTACGAGACGACATTCCATTAGTGATACCGATTACAATAGTCAACTAATACCTTTGGATGTGTTTACGGGAGACGACATTCCATTAATGATACCGATTACAATAGTAAACTAATACCTTTGGATGTGTTTTTAGAGAGAGACCATCTACCATTAGTGATACCAATTAAAATAGTCAACTAATACCTTTGGATGTGTTTTACGAGAGGCGACATTCAATTAGTGATACCGATTACAATAGTCAACTAATACCTTTGGATGTGTTTACGAGAGGCGACATTCCATTAGTGATACCGATTACAATAGTCAACTAATACCTTTGGATGTGTTTTCGAGAGACCATCTACCATTAGTGATACCAATTACAATAGTCAACTAATACCTTTGGATGTGTTTTTACGAGATGACATTACCATTAGTGATACGAATTAAAATAGTAAACTAATACCTTTGGATGTGTTTTACGAGAGACCATTACCATTAGTGATACCAATTAAAATAGTCAATTAATACCTTTGGATGTGTTATGAGAGACCATCTACCATTAGTGATATAATTAAAATAGTCAATTAATACCTTTGGATGTGTTTACGAGAGTTGACATTCCATTAGTGATCCGATTACAATAGTCAACTAATACCTTTGGATGTGTTAACGAGAGACCGACATTCCATTAGTGATACCGATTAAAATAGTCAACTAATACCTTTGGATGTGTTTTACGAGACCGACATTCCATTAGTGATACCCAATTACAATAGTCAACTAATACTTTGGATGTGTTTCACGAGAGACGACATTCCATTAGTGATACCGATTACAATAGTCAACTAATACCTTTGGATGTGTTTACGAGAGACGACATTCCATTAGTGATACCAATTACAATAGTCAACTAATACCTTTAGATGTTTTAACGAGAGACCATCTACCATTAGTGATACCAATTAAAATAGTCAACTAATACCTTTGGATGTGTTTACGAGAGACGACATTCCATTAGTGATACCGATTACAATAGTCAACTAATACCTTTGGATGTGTTTGCAAGAGACGACATTCCATTAGTGATACCAATTACAATAGTAAACTAATACCTTTGGATGTGTTTACGAGAGACGACATTCCATTAGTGATACCGATTACAATAGTCAACTAATACCTTTGGATGTGTTTACGAGAGACGACATTCCATTAGTGATACCAATTACAATAGTCAACTAATACCTTTGGATGTGTTTAAGAGAGACGACATTCCATTAGTGATAACGATTACAATAGTCAACTAATACCTTTGGATGTGTTTACGAGAGACCATCTACCATTAGTGATACCAATTAAAATAGTCAACTAATACCTTTGGATGTGTTTACGAGAGACAACATTCCATTAGTGATACCGATTAAATAGTCAACTAATACCTTTGGATGTGTTTACGAGAGATGACATCATTCCATTAGTGATACCGATTATAATAGTCAACTAATACCTTTGGATGTGTTTACGAGAGACGACATTCCATTAGTGATACCAATTAAAATAGTCAACTAATACCTTTGGATGTGTTTACGAGGCGACATTCCATTAGTGATTCCATTTACAATAGTCAACTAATACCTTTGGATGTGTTTACGAGAGACAACATTCCATTAGTGATACCGATTACAATAGTCAACTAATACCTTTGGATGTGTTTATGGGAGACGACATTCCATTAGTGATACCGATTACAATAGTCAACTAATACCTTTGGATGTGTTTACGAGAGACGACATTCCATTTAATGATACCGATTAAAATAGTCAACTAATACCTTTGGATGTGTTTAAGAAAGACGACATTCCATTAGTGATACGATTACAATAGTAAACTAATACCTTTGGATGTGTTTACGAGAGACCATTCCATTAGTGATACCGATTACAATAGTAAACTAATACCTTTGGATGTGTTTTACGAGGCGACATTACCATTAGTGATACCAATTAAAATAGTCAACTAATACCTTTGGATGTGTTTACGAGACGACATTCCATTAGTGATATCGATTACAATAGTTAACTAATACCTTTGGATGTTTTTAGGAGACGACATTCCATTAGTGATACCAATTACAATAGTCAACTAATACCTTTGGATGTGTTTACGAGAGACGACATTCCATTAGTGATACCGATTACAATAGTCAACTAATACCTTTGGATGTGTTTACGAGAGACAACATTCCATTAGTGATACCGATTACAATAGTCAACTAATACCTTTGGATGTGTTTACGAGAGACGACATTCCATTAGTGATACCCTATTACAATAGTCAACTAATACCTTTGGATGTGTTTACGAGAGACCATTACCATTAGTGATACCAATTAAAATATTTAACTAATACCTTTGGATGTGTTTACGAGAGACCACGACCATTCCATTAGTGATACCAATTACAATAGTCAACTAATACCTTTGGATGTGTTTTACGAGAGACCGATATTCCATTAGTGATACTAATTACAATAGTCAACTAATACCTTTGGATGTGTTTACGAAAGATGACATTCCATTAGTGATACCGATTACAATAGTCAACTAATACCTTTGGATGTGTTTACGAGAGATGACATTCCATTAGTGATACCGATTATAATAGTCAACTAATACCTTTGGATGTGTTTACGAGAGATGATATTCCATTAGTGATACCAATTAAAATAGTCAACTAATACCTTTGGATGTGTTTACGAGAGACGACATTCCATTAGTGATACCGATTACAATAGTCAACTAATACCTTTGGATGTGTTTTTGAGAGACGACATTCCATTAGTGATACCGATTACAATAGTCAACTAATACCTTTGGATGTGTTTTACGATGAAGACGACATTCCATTAGTGATACCGATTACAATAGTCAACTAATACCTTTGGATGTGTTTCGAGAAGACCACATTCCATTAGTGATACCGATTACAATAGTAAACTAATACCTTTGGATGTGTTTACGAGAGACCACATACCATTAGTGATACCAATTAAAATAGTCAACTAATACCTTTGGATGTGTTTACGAGAGACCATCTACCATTAGTGATACCAATTAAAATAGTCAACTAATACCTTTGGATGTGTTTACGAGAGACGACATTCCATTAGTGATATCGATTACAATAGTTAACTAATACCTTTGGATGTGTTTAGGAGAGACGACATTCCATTAGTGATACCATTACAATAGTCAACTAATACCTTTGGATGTGATTACGAGAGACGACATTCCATTAGTGATACCGATTACAATAGTCAACTAATATCTTTGGATGTGTTTACGAGAGACAACATTCCATTAGTGATACCGATTGCAATAGTCAACTAATACCTTTGGATGTGTTTACGCGAGACGACATTCCATTAATGATACCTATTACAATAGTAAACTATTTACCTTTGGATGTATTTACGAGAGACCATCTACCATTAATGATACCAATTAAAATATTTAACTAATACCTTTGGATGTGTTTACGAGAGACGACATTTCATTAGTGATACTGATTACAATAGTCAACTAATACCTTTGGATGTGTTTATGAAAGACAACATTCCATTAGTCATACCGATTACAATAGTCAACTAATACTTTTTATGTGTTTACGAGAGACCATGTAACATTATGATACCGATTACAATAGTTAACTAACACCTTTGGATGTGTTTACGAGAGACTATTTACCATTGGTGATACCAATTAAAATAGTCAACTAATACCTTTGGATGTGTTTACGAGAGACGACATTCCATTAGTGATATCGATTACAATAGTTAACTAATACCTTTGGATGTGTTTAGGAGAGACGACATTCCATTAGTGATACCATTACAATAGTCAACTAATACCTTTGGATGTGTTTACTAGAGACGACATTCCATTAGTGATACCGATTACAATAGTCAACTAATACATTTGGATGTGTTAACGAGAGACGACATTCCATTAGTGATACCGATTACAATAGTCAACTAATACCTTTGGATGTGTTTACGCTAGACGACATTCCATTAATGATACCGATTACAATAGTAAACTATTACCTTTGGATGTATTTACGAGAGACCATCTACCATTAGTGATACCAATTAAAATAGTCAACTAATACCTTTGGATGTGTTTACGAGAGACGACAATTCATTAGTGATACTGATTACTATAGTCAACTAATACCTTTGGATGTGTTTACGAGAGACGACATTCCATTAGTAATACCGATTATAATAGTAAACTAATACCTTTGAATGTGTTTACGAAAGACCATCTACCATTAGTGATACCAATTAAAAAAGTCATCTAATACCCTTGGATGTGTTTACGAGAGACGACATTTCATTAGTGATACCGATTACAATAGTCAACTAATATATTTGGATGTGTTTAAGCGAGAGGACATACATTAGTGATATCGATTACAATAGTCAACTAAAACATTTAGATGTGTTTACGAGAGACAAAATTCCATTAGTCATACCGATTACAATAGTCAACTAATACCTTTGGATGTGTTTACGAGAGACCATCTACCATTAGTGATACCACTTACAATAGTAAACTAATACCTTTAGACGTGTATTCGAGAGTCGACATCCCATTACTGATACCGATTACAATAGTCAACTAATACCTTTAGATGTGTTTACGAGAGACGACATTCCATTAGTGATACCGATTACAATAGTCAACTAATACCTTTGGATGTGTTTACGAGAGACGACATTCCATTAGTAATACTTATTATAATAGTAAACTAATACCATTGAATGTGTTTACGAAAGACCATCTACCATTAGTGATACCAATTAAAATAGTCAACTAATACCCTTGGATGTGTTTACGAGAGACGATATTCAATTAGTGATACCGATTATAATAGTCAACTAATACATTTGGTTGTATTTACGAGAGACGACATTCTATTAGTGATACCGATTACAATAGTCAACTAATACCTTTGGATGTGTTTAAGCGAGAGGACATTCCATTAGTGATATCGATTACAGTAGTTAACTAATACCTTTGGATGTGTTTACGAGAGAGAACATTCCATTAGTTATACCGATTACAATAGTCAACTAATACCTTTGGATGTGTTTATGAGAGATACAAATTACAATAGACAACTAATACCTTTAAACGTGTATTCGAGAGACGACATCCCATTAGTGATACCGATTACAATAGTAAAGTAATACCTTTGGATATTTTTACGAGAGATTATCTAACATTAGTGATACCAATTAAAATAGTCAACTAATACCTTTGGATGTGTTTAAAAGAGACGACAATCCATTAGTGATACTGATTACATTAGTCAATTAATAACTTTGGATATGTGATTACGGGAGATGACATTCCATTAGTGATACTGATTACAATAGTCAACTAATACCTTTGGATGTGTTTACGGGAGACGACATTCCATTAGTGATACCGATTACAATAGTAAACTAATAACATTGGATGTGTTTAAGAAAGACAACATTCCATTAGTCATACCGATTACAATAGTCAACTAATACTTTTTATGTGTTTACGAGAGACCATGTAACATTATGTTACCGATTACAATAGTAAACTAACACCTTTGGATGTGTTTTTTAGAGAGCGACATTACCATTAGTGATACCAATTAAAATAGTCAACTAATACCTTTGGATGTGTTTACGAGAGAAGACATTCCATTAGTGATATCGATTACAATAGTTAACTAATACCTTTGGATGTGTTTAGGAGAGGCGGCATTCCATTAGTGATACCATTACAATAATCAACTAATACCTTTAGATGTGTTTACTAGAGACGACATTCCATTAGTGATACCGAGTACAATAGTCAACTAATACATTTGGATGTGTTAACGAGAGACGACATTCCATTAGTGATACCGATTACAATAGTCAACTAATACCTTTGGATGTGTTTACGCTAGACGACATTCCATTAATGATACCGATTACAATAGTAAACTATTACCTTTGGATGTATTTACGAGAGACCATCTACCATTAGTGATACCAATTAAAATAGTCAACTAATACCTTTGGATGTGTTTACGAGAGACGACATTTCATTAGTGATACTGATTACTATAGTCAACTAATACCTTTGGATGTGTTTACGAGAGACGACATTCCATTAGTAATACCGATTATAATAGTAAACTAATACCTTTGAATGTGTTTACGAAAGACCATCTACCATTAGTGATACCAATTAAAATAGTCATCTAATACCCTTGGATGTGTTTACGAGAGACGATATTCAATTAGTGATACCGATTACAATAGTCAACTAATACCTTTGGTTGTATTTACGAGAGACGACATTCTATTAGTGATACCGATTACAATAGTCAACTAATACCTTTGAATGTGTTTACGAGAGACCATCTACCATTAGTGATACCAATTACAATAGTCAACTAATATCTTTGGATGTGTTTACGAGAGACCGTGATACCAATTACAATAGTCAACTAATATCTTTGGATGTGTTTACGAGAGACCATCTACCATTAGTAATACTGTTGGGAAATTTATAGTTTTGATGAAAGTTCCAAAAACACATGTAATAGGACCCGGTCGGACACATTAGGAGTGATGTTTACATCTTTGCTATAGGAGACCGGTTGATAATGATTGTATAGAAAAATTGATGTAATAGATAGGTCACATATTGAGGGAACTCAATATGTATAGGTCGAATCTGAAGAATCGGAAGAAAGGCGATATCAAACGGCGCGAGCGTTAAGCGAGCGGAAGATCGGATCGAATCCGATCTAGTCGGATAACTTCGGCGGAAGTCATGAAGCTCAAACCTCGAATCTTAGAAGATCGGATGACTTCCGGAAGATAAGACGAAGACCTACATCATTTTGAGTCGGCCCGGTTGAAGCTAAGTCAGCGAGCGCGCGAAGACTCTATCGGTGGTGATCGATTCGAGGCCCGATCGGATCGACTCATAAGATGAAAAACCGATGTTTCATCTTATCATCGTCTGCGATCTAAACAAGAAGAATACCAACCTTAGTTGGAGGAACAACAACGCAAAGCAAGGCTTCCATCCAATAAGGAAGAAACACGTATGAGCAGAGGCGATGATACTCGGGATTCGATGTTGCTCTCTCAAGCGGCTATAAAATACACATTCACGCTTTTCGGCCATGCCGTTTCTGAAGCACGTCACATCAAGCACGCAAGTCTACCTAAAATACTTTGAGATTCAAATTGCTCTCCAAGCGGCTCTTTGATCTCAAGGTCTATAAATATGGGATCACACTTGAGTGACACACGGAAATGCTTGGACAAACAACATAATCAAGAAGCTCAAACTATAGTCGATTTCATACGAAGAACACAACAACAAGCTTATTTTATATTGTGTTCATCCCATAAGTTCTTAGCAAGAAATCTTTTCATCTTTTTCGAAATTTGCTTATGCATGAGGAAAGATTTCATAGTTGGAACCTCAACAATCTTACCCAAACCCCAAGTTAGGATAAGTTGTTTAGCAAGATTCGATCTAGGGTTTCTAATCTTGATTTAAGGATCGGTTGAGTGAGAACTCTTAAAACATCTGTTGGTGTCTTGTGTTGGACTAACACACTAAACTAAGTCGATCGGTTAAGTTGGTTAAGTTGGTGCCCCTTGTGAAAGGGAAGAGTGGGCGTAAATTTGGTTTTGTCGAACCACTATAAATCTTGTGTGCCTTTCTTTGCTTTGATTAGCTTTGCTCTCTCATCGCACAATCTTAAAGCGCATACATTCTAAGTTAAGATCAGATAGCACCAAGCTTACGATCGATCGGTTTTGAAATTTACGTCATCGATTAAAAAGATAAAACTTGGAATCGATTTATACATTTGGTGGTTTTTCACGGGTAAAACTTAAGCTTCACACATCGAGTTAATCGATAGTTCTGAACCGATCGTTTTACGGCGTTGATAAGTTGGTTATCAGACCAAACTGATTCACTCGCACTCTGATCAGGCTATCTGCTCTCACACCTGATCTGCACGAAAAGTTTTTCAGAAGTCTATTCACCCCTCCCCTCTAGACTTCTGCCCTCACTTAACCCGTTCGGGACCTACAAGTGGTATCAAAGCGGTTGGTTCTTCCGACCACTGACTCTGTGTCATTGTGGTCAATCAAGGCGATCTTGAAAAACCGTTTTAAAAAAAAAAAACTCATTCATTTTCCAAAATCACTTTCGGCATGGATAACACGTCGGTATGTATCATGATCTGCCGAAGTTCTCAATTGATGAGTATCGCAGATTAGGCCATATATATGTCCAACCATCTAGGCTCGTCGATTGGCGAGAATGATGGAAGTCATCGAGAGGACCCATCATCATTTACTCGACAATCTGCGATCGGAGGAGATCGGACTTTCCCCACGGAAGTCTTATGCGAAAAAAAGCCCGATACGATGGACGAAGAAAGAAAACTGCATACTCTGGACACCATTGCAAGACATATCATCATGAAGACAATGGATAAGGTCACCAAAGAAAAGATTAAGTATCTCAAATCTGCGAAAGCAATGTGGGATACTCTGGCTGAGATCTGCGAGGAAATGAGCAGATAAAAAGGCGGCCGTCTTCAAGCCGAAGCTGGTGAAGTTCGGCGAAGATCTTTGCCTTAAATGAAACCATCAACGAACTCGATGGAAGAATTACAATGTCTATAAACAAGCGAGAACTTGGTAGAGATGTCGATAAAGATATCAACTATAAGATCCTAAGGTCTCTCTTTGAGAAGTGGGACATGAAGGTCACGGTAATCAAAGATTGCGGGACATTTCAAGAATGAAACCTAGTAGCTTGTTCTTAAGTCTTAAAGCTCACGAGTTCGACTGATTGAAAGAGGTCAAGGCGATGAAGGCGAGGTCCCTGCTTTGAAACCTCGACTTCAAAATCGGTTGCTTTCAAAAGGCAACGATGGCGAGAACAAAGGCCAATGAACCCATTGGAAATATATTAAGTCGGCGAGCAGATCGCTTTGCTTACGGGGAAGCTTGAGAAGTCGGATATACAACTTGGTAAGTATCGAAGATTTTATAAGGACTATCAACATAGCGAGGGGCGAGATAGGAGATCGGACAATAGATCTCGAAAGAACCGAGATCGATGATCGGAGGGATCCGCGAGAGATGAAAGGGAAAGAGATAGTCGGGCGAAGGAAGGAAGAGATAACCAATCGGATAGAAGAAACTCGGACTACTATCGAAGGGAAATCACGATAGGTCATCTGAGCGGAGTGATTCACGAAAGAAAAAGGCGGTGGATCGAGGCGTGCTTCAAGCTGTGAGAAGCAGTCACTATAGCCTGTTGCCGGACGGACGGACCAGAGAGAGAGGGAAGAAAAGAGGAACAAAGAGAGAGCAACGTATAGAGACGAGAAGAGCCATGGTTTGCCGTCGTCGGGAATTGGCGATTCTATCGCCCTCCGAGGACTCGGATACTCCTCTCAGAGAAGACTTACGCCGATCAAGCGGTCCGTTGACTTCTATGAAAATGAAGATCGATATTCTCGTCGACGATGATGAACTCTGCTGATGGCGGGGAGGACCGGTCGAGGTAACCTCCAAACCCGCCCGTTCGCTTCTACACGCTATCATTAGCACACTCTTTGGGGAGATTGACTGCGGCTCTACTCGAGCAATTGCTTGAAGATCTCTCAATGCGAGAGAAACTTATGCTATTGTGGAAGCCGAGAATGATAAGTCGAGGACCGAAATAATCGACTTTTTGAAGAAAATGATCTCGGAAAAACCTCTCGAACTTAGATCACCAAACCGCTTTCGTAAGGTAATGGCGAGGAATTTAAAATTCTCGAAGTTAAAAACGATCATCGGGAAGCAGATCAAAGAACAGATGGAAATTAACGAACTGACAAGGCGATGACTTCAAAATCTTGCAAGCAAAATTCGATGAGCTATTAGAATGCATGAAAGTCGAAATCCTCACGAGGATAATCTGCGTAAGAAAATAGATGTTTTTCAAAATCATCTCAAACCGTTAAAGACATGAGCGCCTATTTTTGAATAAAGATTGATAAGGAGGGACTTGGCTATGAGAAACCCTCCACATCCTCAAAAGCCCCGGTGATTCATCTCGAAAGGTGTAATCGGGGCAATTTACGAAAAAAGATACACCAAAAGCTAAACTTGTATCTAATAGGGGTAAGAGACCGGTTGAGCGGGTAAAAAGGCAAGTGCCTAACGAGAAAGGGAGAAATGGACCCCATTTGGTAAAAGCATCGGCCGAGGAATCAGCGGAAGAACCCGGTTCTTACGAAGAGACCTCAAACGATCAACGATCGGGAATCGAGAAAAGACAACCTACAAAAGGAAGTCTAATCGAGACCGATCAGGTCATTGCCTAATAAGCATGCTTCGAAGTAAAGCTGCGAAAACCATCTATGCGAAAAGGATATGAATCTTTTGATGGTAGCGATCGTACCTACCCTATAGTCGAAATTTAGGGGCTTTTTGAACCACCTTTGGATAAAAAGAAGACAAAAGCTGAAAAGTTAAATCATAAGTCTTCTAAGTCATCAAGGTTCACACAAGTAATCATACAAATCGAGAAAGCATATGAGGATAAGTATGATTATGTTGACATGTATGGGAGACAAATCGGGCCTTACGATCGTGATCACCATAGAAGTGCTCTGTTTGTATGGATCCCCAAATCAAACCTAACCCCTCGGGACCCAATCCGAAAGGGGTACCTAAAACTGATCGATTGCGGGGTTGGCGTGGGTGCGGCCAACAAAGGAGGTGTGCAAGCAACTATCGGTACATCGATAGTGGATGCTCAAGGCACATATTTGGAAGCAAACATCTCCTCGGTTCCTACATAGAACGAAAGGCCAGCGTGTACTCTTCGGTGATGATAACTTTGGTTATACCAAAGGGTTGAACTTAGAGAATGATGATGTACAAATGGCGGAGTCTCGTATGTCGAAGGTGCGAAGCACAACCTATTATCGGTTTCACAATTCTGCGACAGCGGATTCGGTGTTGAGTTCTCGTGATCAATGCACTATCAAGAATCGAGTCACTCAGCAGATTTTGCTTCTTGGTTCAAGAAAAGGGACGATCTACGGTGATTGGAGCAGTTGTCAAGAAAAATCGTGCGATTGTTAAGAGTTCCAAAAGTAGCGGTTGGCTCTGGCACAAAAGAATGAGCCATCCCGAACTTTAAAACTCTTAATAAGATAGCTAGGATGTCTCTAGTGGAAGGACTTCGAATGAAGTGTTCTCAAAGGATCGGACATGTCTTTGCATGTCGAGGAGGGAAAAGCAGTCAAAGCTTCATTCAAAGGAATTTTCGGACGGCATCGCCAATCTTGCGGTTGCTTCATATGGATCTGTTTGGACCCGATTACCGGTCGATCTCAGCGGACGCAAATACACTCTGGTAATCGTGGATGACTATTCCAAGTTTACGGGTTATATTCTTACATAAGAAGAATGAGGCGACAACCAAGATACAGAATTTGCTAAGAAGATTACAAAATGAGAAGGGTGTCGGCGTAGTAAAAATCGATCGAGATAAAGTGCGAAATTTACGAACTCTTTTATTCTTGATTTTTTGCTCTAAGTTTAATTATCTGACATGAAACATCAATTTGCGAGGGCCTAAATGAGAATGGAGTAGGTGAGCGAGAAAGCAGAACTCTCAAAAGAAATTTGCTCGAACAATGTTATTTGAACATGCGATACCAAACCGTTTTAAGGCGAAGCAATCAACTTTGCATGCCATCGCTTGAAGCAGATGTCTCGACTAAGGCTCACTACAAAACACCCTATGAACTATGGAAGGCGAGAAAACCTCGTGTTTCTTACTTCCATGTTTTTTGGTGCAAGTGTTTCATACACAACAATGGGAAAAGTCGGTTGAAGACTTTTGAGGCCAAGTCGATGAGGGTATATTTCTAGGGTATTCCTCATCTAGCAAAGCTTTTCGGGGTCTACAACAAAGCGAACCCTAATTGTGGAAGAAACACCCCATGTAACCTTTGATGAAGCATCTGTGATCAAGAGAAATCGCCTCGAGAACAAAAGTGCACGATCTACGAACACGATATTGGAAAATGGATCGACTAACGATCAAGGAAAAAGGATCGAAGCGTATCAATTTACATTCGGATCTAGGTGATTCACGGATCAATCGGATCTAAAGTAATGCGAACAAGCTGTCGATGAAAAAATTTGATTAAATTTGAGGCGGTAACAAGCCCGAACCATCGGTTCGGGGAACTCGAAGTTCTCGCGAGCAGACATCGACACATGATGATTCCAACATCACAAATTTGAGACTTGTTCTTATCAAGTGGACCATAACCTGCACCACTCCCAATCACTAGTAATAAGATTTTTATCGTAAAGCGGACGATGTTCTCAAAAGCAAGCGCCAAATCGAGCGAAGGACACGGATAACCGGTCATCAACCGATCGATAATTGGAGACCCGTCGATAAAATTAAAACTAGACATCAGTTGGTGAAAGTGCCATGTATTCTTTGTTATCTGTCTATGAAGGAACCAACTACAATAGAGGAAGCATTACAAGGCATAAAGCTGGATTCTAGCCATGCGGGGAGGAATTTGGAGCAGTTCGAGAGAAATGAAGTATGGGAACTAGTAGGCAGACCCGGTCATCAAGGCGTAATTGTACGAAATGGATCTTCAAGAACAAAGAGATGAGAAAAATGTTATCACGAAATAAAGGCAAGACTTGTTGCTAAGGGGTATTCACAATCGGAAGGAATTGATTACGATGAGACCTTTGCACCCGATCGCTCGCTTTGAAGCCATTCGGTTTTTTACGGCATATGCTTCCACGAGAGGGTTCCTTTGTGTATCGGATGGGCGTAAAAGTGCTTTCTTAAGCGGGGTACTAGCGGAGGAAGTTTATGTCGAACAACCTCCGGGCTTTGAAAAAGGGCAACCAAGTGTATCGTTTAAGAAAAGCTCTTTATGGCACGAAAACAGCTCATGAGCTTTGGTATGATACACTCTCTCGGTTCTTGATCGAAAGTGGGTTCACTAAAGGGCGATTGGGACAGAACCTTATTGAGAATAGAAGATGGAGAAGATATTACGATGGTTGATTTCGTGGGCGACATCATCTTTGGATCTCTAACAAGAACCTATGTGAAAGATTGACAAAAAGCGATCTGAGGAAATTCGAGATGTCCATGATGGGTCGAGGATGAATTACTTTCTAGGTCTCCAAGTTAAACAAAAGTCTGAAGGGATATTCATCGCCAAGCAAAGTACACTAGGAATCTTTTGGCTAAGTTTGGAGTTCAAAATAGTAAGGAAGCCAAAATTCCTATGATATTTGGATTCAAGATGGATCGAGATGAAATTTGGTCGGAAAACAAATCGGAAGGAATATAGGGCTCTCATTGGATCTCTATTATACTGTTGCCCGGTGAGACCGGATATCACTTTTTGCGATAGGTGTATGTGCAAGATTTCAAGCAAATCAATGATCGACCACCTAGAAAGCGACTAAGCGGATTCTTAAGTATCTGAAGGAACAATAAACCTTGGTTTATTCTACCCATCGAGATGATAATCTAAACTTAGTGGGTATTACGATTACGATTATGGAGGTTGCAAGATAAATGAAAAATCAACCTCGGGAACATGTCGGTTCTTAGGAAGTAAAAAGCCCGATCTCGTGGTTTTCAAAAAGCGGACATCGATTTGCGACATCAACAAGCTGAAGCGAGAATATATGGGCTGCGAGGAAATTTGTTGTTCCCAAGCTGCTCTGGCTCGATCGGCGGTGAGGATTACAACATTGTAGCTAAAAGCGTACCTATATTACGTGGCGATAATAGTCTTTATTGCAATCACTCGAGAATCGGTTCTACATACAAGATGCAAGCATGTGGATGTCGGGGACACCACTTCATAAGAGATCACGTTGAAAAGAAGAATATCGAGAATGGAAAAGATTCATCTTGATATCTGAAAGGTGATATTCTAACCAAGCCACTAGTTGAGATCGATTAGGAGATTTATGCAATGAGCTAGGACTTCTAGATCTTGGAGAAATGTCACCGAAAATGTTTGATGGAATGTTCTCGAACTATTTGGTTAAGAGACTAACGGATCGAGAGAAATCGAGTTGAGTTTGGTATCTTAAGCGATCTCAAGAAACCGATAAGCAAAAATCGATCGGACTTACCGCATTGCGGATCCAAAAGGCGATCGATTTTAGTTTATCGATTTAAAGTCTATCGGTTTAAAGGCGATCGATTCAAGGTTTATCAGTTAAAGGAAAATGCTCGGTTTAAAGGATTATCGATTAAATCAATTTGGTTATAGTATTTCTTTGTGATTCGATTTTAGCTGATATTCAACAAGCAAGATTCAGAGATTAAGAGCTAACAATCGCATAAGAAAGAGGAATTTACACAACGATGAAATAATGAGAACTTTTCATTGATAAAAACCGAAGGTGAGGTTACATTTACGAGTTACAAGTACAAGAAGACGGGAGGTCGATTACATAAATGTTAACCAAAATCCTAAACCTATAACCCTAAACCTTCATCCTAACCCCGAAGTGAAGGAAAGAGATTTTAAACTCTCATTTTCCCCACTTAACAAGGGTGAGAGAGGCTTTAAAAAACAAAATCCCAAAAGGCGGTGCATAAAAAAGTGGAAGATCAAGAAAAATGGGCGGCAATGGCCTTGATAGGATTCTTAAGCACGGAGCCCTAAAAGGAAGAGTAGTAGGGCTCTCGGTTTGTTAAATGGAGCACGTGTGCAAAGAGTTGGTCGTCGGATCTCATGGGCACATGTGTTTGCATATTTTATACCGGACTAAGTCGATGGTTACAGTTACGTCATCGGATAGACACACAAGGTGCATACGGTTAGGAGAAGTGTCTTCTCGGTTTACCAGCCAGATCCGCCATACGGTGGTAGAGAAGCTTTAAACAATCGTATGTGAAATCGAAGATGATGAAGAAAAACAGCAATAAGGGATCAAAGGGTTGATTTGAGAAGATGAAACCATATAAAAGGGTGTAAAAGTGTTTTTTAGGAAGTCTCACAGGAAACAAGGGTTCACCAAGATACATGATTCTTACAAAGAAGATAAGTATGGTGAATGGGTGATGTTGTGTAAAACATTGGTCCAATTTATAGAGGCCAAGCAAGGATGCAAATGCAATTTTCATTTCAAGAAGCCTATCAGAAATTTGCATCAAAAGGGACGGTGTGTAGAAATCACTTTGTTGATAATTGGATAAATTTACGGTTGATTGACATATCGAGAGATTGGGCGATATTTCGCATGTCAAATCCGCCTACTTAGGGAATAGAAGCTACTACTCAAGACTAAGTTTTGGCGGTAACACTTATCCCAAGAATTGGCTTAATCGAAAAAGAATCGGATGAGGTCAACAAAAATCGATTACTAACGAGCATGATCGGATGAGAGATCGGTGAGCTTGAAACTCAATAAATCGGATATATCGGTCTATGTCGAAATATCGGTTGAAGGGGAACTTCAAATCGATCAAGGAGGATCAAAAGGGAAATCGGGGCGTACTCAAGGAAAGATCATTTAAGCTTTGAAGTTTCAACAAATCGGATCTGTTGGAGAAGATCGGTTAAAAGGATCGGTTGGGAAATTTCTTAAGGCTTAGGCGAGAATGATTAAGATCAACAAGTGGAATCAACATTGACAAGTAATATTGGTGATTACAATATCGATCAACCGAATCTCATATCTCTTTTCTCTTGTTCTTTACTTATTTATCGGATCGTATCGATATTATTTGCCTTCTTGTACCCACTATCCTTGTGGCGTGTACTCTGCCAAATCATTTAATGCTTGGGACGTGGGGTACATGTATTAAGCGCTACTTGATCGTGCTTTTAAATCAAAAGTTTTTTTTTTTTTATGCGTGCGTTTTTCCCGACCTACGATCAAAACCGCTAAATCTGGGGCGTACAATCTTTTCAAAAGCGATTGATCTTCAAAATCTTGTCTTATTGTACCCTCGCCTCTATATAAGATTCATCAAACCTTACGAGTTTTTACGTTTCACAAACTTGCATTACTTTCTTTGAAAAACTTCAAATTTTCTCTCGTTTCAAAAGCGATTTCTTAGAGTTCAAAATCTTCTCGAAAATTTGAATCGGTAATATTTTCTTTTAAACTTAATGATGAATCTTTCTTTCCGTTAAAAACATTGTTTTCAAAAAGTTGTTTTTTGAATTTATGCTTCATTGCCTTTTGTTTTCAGCGGTATGATATTGATATTGATTATGCACAAATTTAATGAGTCTATCTCACTGTAGATGGCCACTCATGGACTAGGAAAGATCATGTGCAACTATGGGCGCAACGAAGATCTTTGAGGATAAGTTCGTTCAATTTGGAAACCCGAGGATTCTTGAATCCATGGAGGTGGAACAAATTTTGAAGAAAAATTTGGATCGAAACATATTGCTCTGCTCACGCAATCGGTGATGCAAATGTATGAAGCACTTCAATTCTTGCGAGAATTTGAGTGTGGATCTGAAAAAACCGAGAGAATGATGTAACCGATGTCGTCGATCAGCGGAGAAGAAATCGGGCCCGACAAATCGAGACATCACTTTCGTCATTTATTACAAAAAGGGCGAATCTCACGCGCACTCTGAGGGGAGAATGAGGATGAAGAAATCGAGAGGAGCTCTTAAGAGAGGCGGACAAACATCGAAAGCGGATTCATCGGGCCAATGCTCAAAAGAAATCTGGTTGTTGTTTGACATTACATCAAGAACGATCATGGGAATCTCATTTAGCCCGGATGCTCTCACATCGGTCAAAATGTACAAACATGGCGGCAATAATTGATGGGGCTCGAGAACATCAATTGCACGGCTTCTGAAAAGCCATCTTGCTCCAAGAACACGAAAAATTTGGAGTCAATGAATCGGCGGGTCTTTCGAAAAAGAGAGTCGGCCAATCTCAACAAGGTTGCGATTATATTGAAGGACAAAGCGCCAAGCGAATGGAATCGAGAATGGGTGAAGTCCTACAATGCCTTCCTCTCATCAACCCGGTTATATATGGGCCACAGGGCGATGACAAGGAGCCCACTCCAACAAAAGCGAAGAAAGGAAAAAGCAAAAAGCCGCCTCATCCACACCCGGTTGCTCCCTAAAAAAAAACGAAAGCGGTGAAGGCCGGGAGAAGAGGCAAAAGAAAGCAAAAGCAAGCTACCATGACTCTAGCACTAGAAGATGAGTCGAGAAGAAAAAAAGCGCCCGAGCGATGCATTTGCGCAACAAAAAAACGAATCGAGACAGGCAAGCTTCTCAACACGAGGGCTCGCCAGAACGATCTGAGGTAGAAGCACAAAGCGATAAATCTCCTTCTCCTCAACCTCAAAAGGTGATTCACTTTCGGACTAAAGGTCTTGAGCATGTCTCTCTGCTAGTTCACTGCTCATGAACTGAACCGGATACAAGCGCCACTCTCTGTGGAGAACCACTGCGCAGTCGAACCAATCGAGACAACTTCCGCCGACTCAAGCACAACCTGAAGCTTCCACATCTCATCCAGCGAGAATGCGGGCCGGATAATTCGTATCCGGATCAACAAAGACCATCTTTGGAAAAATGGTCGGACTAAGAATTGAGCGAGAGATTGATGAGGCGTATCCTGGCTGGTCGCCCATCCCGCTATAAGAGAAGAAGTCATGGAGATCCTCACTGGAGAGATCTCAGTTAAAAAACTTCTCGGATCTTATCTTACTTGTTGAGCAGGATGGGTGGTGCGGATGAGTTCGCAGATTTTGACCGATATGAGGAAATGCGCCAAAGTGGGATCACCGGTGAGCTCATATCCGATAAATCTGTGAAAGCTCGATCCCGGGGGAAGTTGGAATTGCGGAAGAAAAAATTTGAGCTGCTCAAGAAGCTCGAAAAAGATTTGAAATGGAGAATGGGAGGCTGCCGATGAAAGTGGGGCTGGTCTTTGCGATTCGACCAACCACCGGAGGCACAAACAAGCCCGAACTTTGATCAAGTGATGGATCAATTCCTACATCTCAAATCACCATCGATCAACCGAGGAGATCAGATCTTGTCTCAAAGATCTCCGAAAGAAGAGATTGAGGAGTGCTAAGCGATCGAGAGACAAATTAGTCTCAAACAAATCGAAGCAATCGAGAGATCGGTTCTCCCAATCCATGACCACCATATCTGCTTTGAGCTTACAAAATCGATTGATGACAAAATTTGAAAACAGTGGATCAAAATCAATCTTCTTTTCGGCGCTCAGCGAGAAAAGGCTCGAGTTATCGGAAGAAATTTGACAAAATGATTTGGACACTCTCTGCTACAATGGAAGCGCCAAGAAAAGTGATTACAAGCTGTTTCGAGAATCTAATGACTCAAACTTGAGGTTTATCGCTAATGATCTAAATCGGGCATTATCGATCAACTTTGGGTCTCGACTTCCCACCTCAATCGCTTTTTGATCAAACCAAAAGGGGAAGGATCTGAGAAACCAAATGACACATCGAAGAAGATAAGGCCCATGGACAAAGCTCAATTGCAAGAAAAAAGGCTGCTGCGGGTCTTTGGGACATCAAAATCTGGACCGATTACTCGGACCGGAAAGTCACCGAAGGTTGACTAGTCGGATCTGGTGATAAGGAGCTAGGTGTAAGATTGTCCAAAGCGGATGGTGAAGAAGAAGAAAGAAGGGAAAAAACGGGCACAAGCGAAGGGTTGAAAGCGAAGTTCAAATCAAGGGCTAAGAAAGGATTGAGTGGAAAATCGCACGAGAACCTCGGTTGCGGCAAAAAGTCGGCGAGATCATACCAAAAAGCTGCCGCACCACGCTAAGAGGTTTGAGGAATGGAATAAGATCGAAGTGAATGGCTTCTAGATGCCTTTGTCCTTGATCTTGTTCCAAAAGAAGAATCACCGGATGATGAGTTCCTCAATTTGGTTCTGAGAATAAATATCCGGACTTTACGAAGTATCACGGAAAATGAGGCCAAGCTTATAAATGTAAAGATATCTCGCCAAGAGTATGATCTGTTAATATACTCGAAGAAGGCGGATGGCTCATTTGATGATGGCATTTGAGAGATTCTACTTTGACATCTTGAGCAAATCGCATATAAGCGATCAAGTGCTTGGACAAGCGATGTCAAATGGAAACTCTATCAGATTTTCAACGTTCCACAAGACCAAAGAGAAATGCGGAAGGATACAAGCCCAAGGGTGAAGAATCGAGGAAGGCGTCTAGGGATCATTTGCTTTTTAAATTCAAAACTTTTACGATGTAACATGTAATCAACATATCTAATGAAAAGTTTATTTTTTTACGATCCCAAGACAAAATCTCTTTGTCTTACGATTACTTGCTCTTTAAGCTGTTCTATACTTATCAATTTGTTTGGTTTCTCGGTGTTTTGGTTTCATCAAAAGGGGAAATTGTTGGGAAATTTATAGTTTTGATGAAAGTTCCAAAAACACATGTAATAGGACGATCGGACACATTGGTGGTGATGTTTACATTCTTTGCTATAGGAGACCAGTTGATAATGATTGTATAGAAAAAGCGATGTAATAGATAGGTCACATATTGAGGGGGAACTCAATATGTATAGGTCGAATCTGAAGAATCGGAAGAAAGGCGATATCAAGCGGGCGAGCGTTAAGCGAGCGGAAGATCGGATCGGCGATCTAGTCGGATAACTTTCGGAAGTCATGAAGCTCAAACCTCGAATACTAGAAGATCGGATGACTTCGGAAGATAAGACCGGAAGACCTACATCGGTAGTCGGCCCGGTTGAAGCTAAGTCAGCGGTAGCGAGAAGACTCTATCGTAGATCGGTGATCGATTCGATTGATCGGATCGACTCATAAGATGGCGATGTTTCATCTTATCATCGTCTGCGATCTAAACAAGAAGAATACCAACCTTAGTTGGAGGAACAACCTTTTGCAAAGCAAGGCTTCCATCAATAAGGAAGAAACACGTATGAGCAGAGGCGATACTCGCGGGATTCGATGTTGCTCTCTCTCAAGCGGCTATAAAATACACATTCGCTTTTCGGCCATGCCGTTCTGAAGCACGCGTCATCAAACTGCAAGTCTACCTAAAATAGCACGAGATTCAAATTGCTCTCCAGCGGCTCTTTGATCTCAAGGTCTATAAATATGGGATCACACTTGAGTGAAACACGGAAATGCTTGGACAAACAACATAATCAAGAAGCTCAAACTATAGTCGATTTTCATACGAAGAACACAACAACAAGCTTATTTTATATTGTGTTCATCCCATAAGTTCTTAGCAAGAAATCTTTTCATCTAGCTTTTAGAATTGCATGCATGAGGAAAGATTTCATAGTTGGAACCTCAACAATCTTACCCAAACCCCAAGTTAGGATAAGTTGTTTAGCAAGATTCGATCTAGGGTTTCTAATCTTGATTTACGGGATCGGTTGAGTGAGAACTCTTAAAACATCTGTTGGTGTCTTGTGTTGGACTAACACACTAAACTAAGTCGGTTAATCGGTTAAGTTGGTTAAGTTGGTGCCCCTTGTGAAAGGGAAGAGTGGGCGTGGGGATTTGGTTTGTCGAACCACTATAAATCTTGTGTGCCTTTCTTTGCTTTGATTAAGCTTGCTCTCACATCGCACAATCTTAAAAGCGCATACATTCTAAGTTAAGATCGAGATAGCACCAAGCTTACGATCGATCGGTTTGAAATTTACGTCATCGATTAAAAGATAAAACTTGGAATCGATTTATACAAATTTGGTTTTTCACGGGTAAAACTTAAGCTTCACACATCGATTAATCGATAGTTTACGAACCGATCGTTTTTGCGTTGATAAGTTGGTTATCGACCAAAATGATTCACTCGCTTTTCTGATCAGGCTATCTGCTCTCACACCTGATCTGCACGAAAAGTTTTTCAGAAGTCTATTCACCCCTCCCCTCTAGACTTCTGCCCTCACTTAACCCGTTCGGGACCTACAAATACCAATTACAATAATCAATTAATATCTTTGGATGCATTTATGAGAGACCATCTACCATTAGTGATATCATTAACAATAGTCAATTAATACCTTTGGATGTGATTACGAGAGACGACATTCCATTAGTGATACCGATTACAATAGTCAACTAATACATTTTAATGTGTTTACGAGAGAAGATATTTCATTAGTGATACCGATTAAAATAGTCAACTAATACTTTTGGATATGTTTACGGGAGACGACATTTCATTAGTGATACCGATTACAATAGTCAACTAATATATTTGGATGTGTTTAAGCGCGAGGACATACATTAGTGATATCGATTACAATAATCAACTAATACATTTAGATGTTTTTACGAGAGACAAAATTCCATTAGTCATACCGATTACAATAGTCAACTAATACCTTTGGATGTGTTTACGAGAGACCATCTACCATTAGTGATACCACTTACAATAGTCAACTAATACCTTTGGATGTGTTTATGAGAGAGCGACATCCCATTAGTGATATCCCGATTACAATAGTAAACTAATACCTTTGGATGTGTTTTACGAAAGACAATCCATTAGTGATACCAATTACAATAGTAAACTAATACCTTTGAATGTGTTTCCGAGAAAGGACATTCAATTAGTGATACTGATTACAATAGTCAACTAATACCTTTGGATGTGTTTACGAGAGACGACATTCCATTAGTGATACCAATTACAATTGTAAACCAATATCTTTGGATGTGTTTACGAGAGACCATCAACCATTAGTGATACCAATTACAATAGTAAACTAATACCTTTAAACGTGTATTCGAGAGACGACATCCCATTAGTGATACCGATTACAATAGTAAAGTAATACCATTGGATGTTTTTACGAGAGATTATCTATCATTAGTGATAACAATTAAAATAGTCAACTAATACCTTTGCATGTGTTTTACGAGAGACGACATTCCATTAGTGATACCGATTACAATAGTCAACTAATACCTTTGGATGTGTTTACGAGATGACATTCCATTAGTGATACCGATTAAAATAGTCAACTAATACCTTTGGATGTGTTTACGAGGGACGACATTCCATTAGTGATACCGATTACAATAGTCAACTAATACCTTTGGATGTGTTTACGAGAGACGACATTCCATTAGTGATACCGATTACAATAGTCAAACTAATACCTTTGGATGTGTTTAAGAAAGACATGACATTCCATTAGTGATACCGATTACAATAGTCAACTAATACCTTTGGATGTGTTTTCGAGAGAGACCATCTACCATTAGTGATACCGATTACAATAGTAAACTAATACCTTTGGATGTGTTTAGGAGGGATGACATTCCATTAGTGATACCAATTAAAATAGTCAACTAATACCTTTGGATGTGTTTACGAGAGATGACATTCCATTAGTGATATCGATTACAATAGTTAACTAATACCTTTGGATGTGTTTAGAGAGACGACATTCCATTTAGTGATACCATTACAATAGTCAACTAATACCTTTGGATGTGTTTACGAGAGACGACATTCCATTAGTGATACCGATTACAATAGTCAACTAATACCTTTGGATGTGTTTACGAGAGACGACATTCCATTAGTGATACCGATTACAATAGTCAACTAATACCTTTGGATGTATTTTCGAGAGACGACATTCCATTAGTGATACCGATTACAATAGTAAACTAATACCTTTGGATGTGTTTTACGAGAGACCATCTACCATTAGTGATACCAATTAAAATAGTCAACTAATACCTTTGGATGTGTTTACGAGAGACGACATTTCATTAGTGATACCGATTACAATAGTCAACTAATACCTTTGGATGTGTTTACAAGAGACGACATTCCATTAGTGATACCGATTATAATAGTCAACTAATACCTTTGGATGTGTTTACGAAAGACCATCTACCATTAGTGATACCAATTATAATTGTCAACTAATACCCTTGGATGTGTTTAATAGAGACGATATTCAATTAGTGATATCGATTACAATAGTCAACTAATACATTTGGTTGTATTTACGAGAGACGACATTCTATTAGTGATACCGATTACAATAGTCAATTAATACCTTTGGATGTGTTTATGAGAGAAACAAATTACAATATTCAACTAATACCTTTAAACGTGTATTCGAGAGACGACATCCCAATAGTGATACCGATTACAATAGTAAAGTAATACCTTTGGATGTTTTTACGAGATATTATCTAACATTAGTGATACCAATTAAAATAGTCAACTAATACCTTTGGATGTGTTTACGAGAGACGACAATTAATTAGTGATACTGATTACAATAGTCAATTAATACCTTTGGATGTGATTACGAGAGACAACATTCCATTAGTGATACCGATTACAATAGTCAACTAATACCTTTGGATGTGTTTACGAGAGACGACATTCCATTAGTGATACCGATTACAATAATCAACTAATACCTTTGGATGTGTTTACGAGAGACGACATTCCATTAGTGATACCGATTACAATAGTCAACTAATAACTTTGGATGTGTTTAAGAAAGACAACATTCCATTAGTCATACCGATTACAATAGTCAACTAATACCTTTGGATGTGTTTCGAGAGACCACATTCCATTAGTGATACCGATTACAATAGTAAACTAATACCTTTGGATGTGTTTACGAGAGACATTCCATTAGTGATACCAATTAAAATAGTCAACTAATACCTTTGGATGTGTTTATGAGAGACAACATTCCATTAGTGATATTGATTACAATAGTTAACTAATACCTTTGGATGTGTTTAGGAGAGACGACATTCCATTAGTGATACCATTACAATAGTCAACTAATACCTTTGAATGTGTTTACTAGAGACGACATTTCATTAGAGATACCGATTACAATAGTCAACTAATATATTTGGATGTGTTTAAGAGAGAGGACATTCCATTAGTGATATCGATTACAATAGTCAACTAATACATTTAGATGTGTTTACGAGAGACAAAATTCCATTAGTCATACCGATTACAATAGTCAACTAATACCTTTGGATGTGTTTACGAGAGACTATTTACCATTAGTGATACCAATTAAAATAGTCAACTAATACCTTTGGATGTGTTTACGAGAGACGACATTCCATTAGTGATATCGATTACAATAGTTAACTAATACCTTTGGATGTGTTTAGGAGAGACGACATTCCATTAGTGATACCATTACAATAGTCAACTAATACCTTTGGATGTGTTTACTAGAGACGACATTCCATTAGTGATACCGAGTACAATAGTCAACTAATACATTTGGATGTGTTACGAGAGACGACATTCCATTAGTGATACCGATTACAATAGTCAACTAATACCTTTGGATGTGTTTACGAGAGATGACATTCCATTAGTGATACCGATTACAATAGTAAACTAATACCTTTGGATGTGTTTACGAGACCATCTACCATTAGTGATACCGATTAAAATAGTCAACTAATACCTTTGGATGTGTTTACGAGAGACGACATTTCATTAGTGATACTGATTACTATAGTCAACTAATACCTTTGGATGTGTTTACGAGAGACGACATTCCATTAGTAATACCGATTATAATAGTAAACTAATACCTTTGAATGTGTTTACGAAAGACCATCTACCATTAGTGATACCAATTAAAATAGTCATCTAATACCCTTGGATGTGTTTACGAGAGACGATATTCAATTAGTGATACCGATTACAATAGTCAACTAATACCTTTGGTTGTATTTACGAGAGACGACATTCTATTAGTGATACCGATTACAATAGTCAACTAATACCTTTGAATGTGTTTACGAGAGACCATCTACCATTAGTGATACCAATTACAATAGTCAACTAATATCTTTGGATGTGTTTACGAGAGACCGTGATACCAATTACAATAGTCAACTAATATCTTTGGATGTGTTTACGAGAGACCATCTACCATTAGTAATACCAATTACAATAATCAATTAATATCTTTGGATGTGTTTATGAGAGACCATCTACCATTAGTGATATCATTAACAATAGTCAATTAATACCTTTGGATGTGATTACGAGAGACGACATTCCATTAGTGATACCGATTACAATAGTCAACTAATACATTTGAATGTGTTTACGAGAGAAGATATTTCATTAGTGATACCGATTAAAATAGTCAACTAATACTTTTGGATATGTTTACGGGAGACGACATTTCATTAGTGATACCGATTACAATAGTCAACTAATATATTTGGATGTGTTTAAGCGAGAGGACATTCCATTAGTGATATCGATTACAATAGTCAACTAATACATTTAGATGTGTTTACGAGAGACAAAATTCCATTAGTCATACCGATTACAATAGTCAACTAATACCTTTGGATGTGTTTACGAGAGACCATCTACCATTAGTGATACCACTTACAATAGTCAACTAATACCTTTAGACGTGTATTCGAGAGTCGACATCCCATTACTGATACCGATTACGATAGTAAACTAATACCTTGGATGTGTTTACGAAAGACTATCTATCATTTGTGATACCAATTACAATAAGTAAACTAATACCTTTGAATGTGTTTCCGAGAAAGGACATTCAATTAGTGATACTGATTACAATAGTCAACTAATACCTTTGGATGTGTTTACGAGAGACCGTCTATCATTAGTGATACCAATTACAATTGTAAACCAATATCTTTGGATGTGTTTACGAGAGACCATCAACCATTAGTGATACCAATTACAATAGTCAACTAATACCTTTGGTTGTGTTTACGAGAGACCATCTATCATTAGTGATACCAATTACAATAGTAAACTAATACCTTTAAACGTGTATTCGAGAGACGACATCCCATTAGTGATACCGATTACAATAGTAAAGTAATACCTTTGGATGTTTTTACGAGAGATTATCTATCATTAGTGATACCAATTAAAATAGTCAACTAATACCTTTGGATGTGTTTACGAGAGACGACAATCCATTAGTGATACTGATTACAATAATCAATTAATACCTTTGGATGTGATTACGAGAGACAACATTCCATTAGTGATACTGATTACAATGATCAACTAATACCTTTGAATATGTTTACGGGAGACGACATTCCATTAGTGATACCGATTACAATAGTCAACTAATACCTTTGGATGTGTTTACGAAAGACGACATTCCATTAGTGATACCGATTATAATAGTCAACTAATAACTTTGGATGTGTTTAAGAAAGACAACATTCCATTAGTCATACCGATTACAATAGTCAACTAATACCTTTTTATGTGTTTACGAGAGACCATGTACCATTATGATACCGATTACAATAGTAAACTAACACCTTTGGATGTGTTTACGAGGGACTATTTACCATTAGTGATACCAATTAAAATAGTCAACTAATACCTTTGGATGTGTTTACGAGAGACCACATTCCATTAGTGATATCGATTACAATAGTTAACTAATACCTTTGGATGTGTTTAGGAGAGACGACATTCCATTAGTGATACCATTACAATAGTCAACTAATACCTTTGGATGTGTTTACGAGAGACGACATTCCATTAGTGATACCGATTACAATAGTCAACTAATACCTTTGGATGTGTTTACGAGAGACGACATTCCATTAGTGATACCGATTACAATAGTCAACTAATACCTTTGGATGTGTTTACGCGAGATGACATTTCATTAATGATACCGATTACAATAGTAAACTATTACCTTTGGATGTATTTACGAGAGACCATCTACCATTAATGATACCAATTAAAATAGTCAACTAATACCTTTGGATGTGTTTACGAGAGACGACATTTCATTAGTGATACTGATTACAATAGTCAACTAATACCTTTGGATGTGTCTACAAGAGACGACATTCCATTAGTAATACCGATTATAATAGTAAACTAATACCTTTGAATGTGTTTACGAAAGACCATCTACCATTAGTGATACCAATTATAATTGTCAATTAATACCCTTGGATGTGTTTACGAGAGACGATATTCAATTAGTGATATCGATTACAATAGTCAACTAATACATTTGGTTGTATTTACGAGAGACGACATTCTATTAGTGATACCGATTACAATAGTCAACTAATACCTTTGGATGTGTTTAAGCGAGAGGACATTCCATTAGTGATATCAATTACAATAGTTAACTAATACCTTTGGATGTGTTTACGAGAGACAACATTCCATTAGTCATACCGATTACAATAGTCAACTAATACCTTTGGATGTGTTTATGAGAGAAACAAATTACAATAGTCAACTAATACCTTTAAACGTGTATTCGAGAGACGACATCCCATTAGTGATACCGATTACAATAGTAAAGTAATACCTTTGGATGTTTTTACGAGATATTATCTAACATTAGTGATACTAATTAAAATAGTCAACTAATACCTTTGGATGTGTTTACGAGAGACGACATTCCATTAGTGATATTGATTACAATAGTTAACTAATACCTTTGGATGTGTTTTACGAGAGACGACATTCCATTAGTGATGATACCGATTACAATAGTCAACTAATACCTTTGGATGTGTTTACGAGAGACGACATTCCATTAGTGATACCGATTACAATAGTCAACTAATACCTTTGGATGTGTTTACGAGAGACGACATTCCATTAGTGATACCGATTACAATAGTCAACTAATACCTTTGGATGTGTTTAAGAAAGACAACATTCCATTAGTGATACCGATTACAATAGTCAACTAATACCTTTGGATGTGTTTTTTGAGACGACATTCCATTAGTGATACCGATTACAATAGTAAACTAATACCTTTGGATGTGTTTTACGAGAGACGACATTCCATTAGTGATACCAATTAAAATAGTCAACTAATACCTTTGGATGTGTTTACGAGAGACGACATTCCATTAGTGATATTGATTACAATAGTCAACTAATACCTTTGGATGTGTTTACGAGAGAGGATATTCCATTAGTGATACATATTACAATAGTCAACTAATACCTTTGGATGTGTTTTAGAGAGACCGACATTTCCATTAGTGATACCAATTACAATAGTCAACTAATACCTTTGGATGTTTTTACGAGAGACGACATTCCATTAGTGATACCGATTACAATAGTCAACTAATACCTTTGGATGTGTTTACGAGAGACAACATTCCATTAGTGATACCGATTACAATAGTCAACTAATACCTTTGGATGTGTTTAAGAGAGACCATCTACCATTAGTGATACCAATTACAATAGTCAACTAATATCTTTGGATGTGTTTTTGAGAGACCGACATTCCATTAGTGATACGATTACAATAGTCAACTAATACCTTTGGATGTGTTTTAGAGAGAGACGACATTCCATTAGTGATACCGATTAAAATAGTCAACTAATACCTTTGGATGTGTTTTACGAGAGACGACATTCCATTAGTGATACCGATTACAATAGTCAACTAATACCTTTGGATGTGTTTTCGAGAGAGACGACATTCCATTAGTGATACCGATTACAATAGTAAACTAATACCTTTTGATGTTGTTACGAGAGACGACATTCCATTAGTGATACCGATTAAAATAGTCAACTAATACCTTTGGATGTGTTTACGAGAGACGACATTCCATTAGTGATACCGATTACAATAGTCAACTAATACCTTTGGATGTGTTTCGAGAGGCGACATTCCATTAGTGATCTGATTACAATAGTCAACTAATACCTTTGGATGTGTTTACGAAGACCATCATTCCATTAGTGATACCGATTAAAATAGTCAACTAATACCTTTGGATGTGTTTTACGAAGACATTCCATTAGTGATACCAATTAAAATAGTCAACTAATACCTTTGGATGTGTTTTGAGAGACGATATTCCATTAGTGATACCGATTACAATAGTCAACTAATACCTTTGGATGTGTTTTACGAGAGGCGACATTCCATTAGTGATACGATTACAATAGTCAACTAATACCTTTGGATGTGTTTTAAGAGAGAGGACATTCCATTAGTGATACCGATTACAATAGTCAACTAATACCTTTGGATGTGTTTCGAGAGAGACCATTCCATTAGTGATACCGATTACAATAGTCAACTAATACCTTTGGATGTGTTTTTGAGAGACGACATTCCATTAGTGATACCGATTACAATAGTCAACTAATACCTTTGGATGTGTTTTACGAGACGACATTCCATTAGTGATACCGATTACAATAGTCAACTAATACCTTTGGATGTTTTTACGAGAGAGACATTCCATTAGTGATACAAATTACAATAGTCAACTAATACCTTTGGATGTGTTTTTACGAGGCGACATTCCATTAGTGATACCAATTAAAATAGTCAACTAATACCTTTGGATGTGTTTTACGAGAGACGACATTCCATTAGTGATCTGAGATTACAATAGTCAACTAATACCTTTGGATGTGTTTACGAGAGACGACATTCCATTAGTGATACAATTACAATAGTCAACTAATACTTTGGATGTGTTTACGAGGAGACCGACATTCCATTAGTGATACCGATTACAATAGTCAACTAAACCTTTGGATGTGTTTTACGAGACGACATTCCATTAGTGTGAATTATAATAGTCAACTAATACCTTTGGATGTGTTTAATAGTCGACTAATACCTTTGGATAATGTTTTTGGATGTCCCTTTCGACGACATTCCATTAGTGATACGATTACAATAGTCAACTAATACCTTTGGATGTAGTCAACGAGCGACATTCCATTTGTGATGTGATTCAATATTCGACTAATACCTTTGGTGTGTTTACGAGACCACATTCCATTAGTGATACCAATTAAAATAGTCAACTAATACCTTTGGATGTGTTTACGAGGCGACATTCCATTAGTGATACCGATTACAATAGTCAACTAATACCTTTGGATGTGTTTACGAGAGGCGACATTCCATTAGTGATACCGATTACAATAGTCAACTAATACCTTTGGATGTGTTTTACGAGATGACATTCCATTAGTGATGTGGATTACAATAGTCAACTAATACCTTTGGATGTGTTTTACGAGAGGCGACATTCCATTAGTGATACCAATTACAATAGTCAACTAATACCTTTGGATGTGTTTAAGAGAGGCGACATTCCATTAGTGATACCGATTACAATAGTAAACTAATACCTTTTGGATGTGTTTACGAGAGACATTCCATTAGTGATACGAATTACAATAGTCAACTAATACCTTTGGATGTGTTTCGAGAGAGACGACATTCCATTAGTGATCCGATTACAATAGTCAACTAATACCTTTGGATTGTTTTTACGAGAGACCACATTCCATTAGTGATACCCGATTACAATAGTCAACTAATACCTTTGGATGTGTTTTACGAGGCGACATTCCATTAGTGATACCAATTACAATAGTCAACTAATACCTTTGGATGTGTTTACGAGAGATGACATTCCATTAGTGATCTGATTACAATAGTCAACTAATACCTTTGGATGTGTTTTCGAGAGACCGACATCCATTAGTGATACCGATTACAATAGTCAACTAATACCTTTGGATGTGTTTTACGAGAGACCATCATTCCATTAGTGATACCAATTACAATAGTCAACTAATACCTTTGGATGTGTTTCGAGAGAGACCACATTCCATTAGTGATTCGATTACAATAGTCAACTAATACCTTTGGATGTGTTTTACGAGACCGACATTCCATTAGTGATACCAATTACAATAGTCAACTAATACCTTTGGATGTGTTTTACGAGAGACGACATTCCATTAGTGATCCGATTACAATAGTCAACTAATACCTTTGGATGTGTTTTACGAGACCGACATTCCATTAGTGATACCGATTACAATAGTCAACTAATACCTTTGGATGTGTTTACGAGAGACCGACATTCCATTAGTGATATCGGTTACAATAGTCAACTAATACCTTTGGATGTGTTTACGAGAGCGACATTCCATTAGTGATACCGATTACAATAGTCAACTAATACCTTTGGATGTGTTTTACGAGAGATGACATTCCATTAGTGATACGATTACAAATAGTAAACTAATACCTTTGGATGTGTTTACGAAGAGATGACATTCCATTAGTGATACCCGATTACAATAGTCAACTAATACCTTTGGATGTGTTTACGAGAGACGACATTCCATTAGTGATACCCGATTACAATAGTCAACTAATACCTTTGGATGTGTTTTACGAGAGACGACATTCCATTAGTGATCTGATTACATAGTCAACTAATACCTTTTTGGATGTTTTACGAGAGCGACATTCCATTAGTGATATGATGATAATAACTAAATACCTTTGGATGTGTTTGAGGACCATTTTCCATTAGATGATCGATTACAATAGTCAACTAATACCTTTGGATGTAAAACGAGAGACATTCCATTAGTGATACCAATTACAATAGTCAACTAATACCTTTGGATGTGTTTTACGAGACGACATTCCATTGGTGATACCCGATTACAATAGTCAACTAATACCTTTGGATGTGTTTACGAGAGACCGACATTCCATTAGTGATATATGATTTACAATAGTCAACTAATACCTTTGGATGTGTTTTACGAGAGAGAACATTCCATTAGTGATACCGATTAAAATAGTCAACTAATACCTTTGGATGTGTTTACGAGAGACCAACATAACCATTAGTGATACCGATTTCAATAGTCGGGACTAATACCTTTGGATGTGTTTTAGAGACATTCCATTAGTGATCTGATTACAATAGTCAACTAATACCTTTGGATGTGTTTACGAGAGGCGACATTCCATTAGTGATCTAGATTTCAATAGTCAACTAATACCTTTGGATGTGTTTACGAGAGCAACATTCCATTAGTGATACTTGATTAAAATAGTCAACTAATACCTTTGGATGTGTTTTTTGAGACGACATTCCATTAGTGATTTAGCAATTACAATAGTCAACTAATACCTTTGGATGTGTTTTACGAGAGGCGACATTCCATTAGTGATACCGATTAAAATAGTTTGACTAATACCTTTGGATGTGTTTACGAGAGCGACATTCCATTAGTGATACCGATTACAATAGTCAACTAATACCTTTGGATGTGTTTTACGAGACGACATTCCATTAGTGATATAATTCAATAGTCAACTAATACCTTTGGATGTGTTTCGAGAGACGACATTCCATTAGTGATACCGATTACAATAGTCAACTAATACCTTTGGATGTGTTTACGAGAGACCGACATTCCATTAGTGATACCGATTACAATAGTCAACTAATACCTTTGGATGTGTTTACGAGACGATCATTCCATTAGTGATACCAATTACAATAGTCAACTAATACCTTTGGATGTTTTGTGACGACATTCCATTAGTGATGATACCAATTACAATAGTCAACTAATACCTTTGGATGTGTTTAGTGATGACATTCCATTAGTGATATCGATTACAATAGTCAACTAATACCTTTGGATGTGTTCACGAGAGCGACATTCCATTAGTGATACGATTACAATAGTCAACTAATACCTTTGGATGTGTTTTACGAGACGACATTCCATTAGTGATACCGATTAAAATAGTCAACTAATACCTTTGGATGTTTTCGAGAGACCGACATTCCATTAGTGATACCGATTACAATAGTCAACTAATACCTTTGGATGTGTTTTACGAGAGAGATGACATTCCATTAGTGATACCCGATTACAATAGTCAACTAATACCTTTGGATGTGTTTACGAGAGGCGACATTCCATTAGTGATACCGATTACAATAAACTAATACCTTTGGATGTGTTTTACGAGACCATTTTGTGATACCAATTACAATAGTCAACTAATACCTTTTGGATGTGTTTGAGACAATATTAATTAATAATTAAAATAGTCGACTAATACCTTTGGATGTGTTTCAGAGAGGCGACATTCCATTAGTGATACCGATTAAAATAGTCAACTAATACCTTTGGATGTGTTTCGAGAGACGACATTCCATTAGTGATACCGATTACAATAGTAAACTAATACCTTTGGATGTGTTTTACGAAAGACCATCTACCATTAGTGATACCAATTAAAATAGTCAACTAATACCTTTGGATGTGTTTACGAGAGACGACATTCCATTAGTGATACCGATTACAATAGTCAACTAATACCTTTGGATGTGTTTTACGAGAGGCGACATTCCATTAGTGATACCGAATTACAATAGTTAACTAATACCTTTGGATGTGTTTACGAGAGACGACATTCCATTAGTGATACCAATTACAATAGTTAACTAATACCTTTGGATGTGTTTACGAGAGACGACATTCCATTAGTGATACCGATTACAATAGTCAACTAATACCTTTGGATGTGTTTTACGAGCGACATTCCATTAGTGATACCAATTACAATAGTCAACTAATACCTTTGGATGTGTTTTAGAGAGACGACATTCCATTAGTGATACCGATTACAATAGTCAACTAATACCTTTGGATGTTTTTCGAGAGATTACATTCCATTAGTGATACCAATTAAAATAGTCAACTAATACCTTTGGATGTGTTTACGAGAACCATACATTAGTGATACCAATTAAAATAGTCAAACTAATACCTTTGGATGTGTTTAAACGAAGACGACATTCCATTAGTGATCCGATTACAATAGTCAACTAATACCTTTGGATGTGTTTAATGAAATGCACATTCCATTAGTGATACCAATTAAAATAGTCAACTAATACCTTTGGATGTGTTTCGAGAGTCCACATTCCATTAGTGATACCGATTACAATAGTCAACTAATACCTTTGGATGTGTTTAACGAGAGACCATTCCATTAGTGATACGATTAAAATAGTCAACTAATACCTTTGGATGTGTTTCCCGAGGCGACATTCCATTAGTGATACCGATTACAATAGTCACTAATACCTTTGGATGTGTTTACGAAACCGACATTCCATTAGTGATTTATTACAATAGTCAACTAATACCTTTGGATGTGTTTTTTGAGATTTTCCATTAGTGATTTGATTACAATAGTCAACTAATACCTTTGGATGTGTTTACGAAAACCATCATTCCATTAGTGATACCGATTAAAATAGTCTACTAATACCTTTGGATGTGTTTTGAGAGGCGACATTCCATTAGTGATACCGATTACAATAGTCAACTAATACCTTTGGATGTGTTTGGCTTTATGGACATTCCATTTGATCCAATTACAATAGTCAACTAATACCTTTGGATGTGTTTACGAGAAGCGACCATTCCATTAGTGATACATTCAATAGTCAACTAATACCTTTGGATGTGTTTACGAGAGACCGACATTCCATTAGTGATCTACGATTACAATAGTCAACTAATACCTTTGGATGTGTTTACGAGGCGACATTCCATTAGTGATACGATTACAATAGTCAACTAATACCTTTGGATGTTTTACGAGACGACATTCCATTAGTGATCTTGGATTACAATAGTCAACTAATACCTTTGGATGTGTTTACGACGAGAGGCGACATTCCATTAGTGAATATCGATTACAATAGTCAACTAATACCTTTGGATGTGTTTACGAGAGATGACATTCCATTAGTGATACCGATTACAATAGTCAACTAATACCTTTGGATGTGTTTACGAGAGCCGACATTCCATTAGTGATACCGATTACAATAGTCAACTAATACCTTTGGATGTGTTTACGAGGCGACATTCCATTAGTGATACCGATTACAATAGTCAACTAATACCTTTGGATGTTTTCGAGAGGCGACATTCCATTAGTGATCGATTACAATAGTCAACTAATACCTTTGGATGTGTTTACGAGACGACTTCCATTAGTGATACCAATTAAAATAGTCAACTAATACCTTTGGATGTGTTTTACGAGATGACGACATTCCATTAGTGATACGATTACAATAGTCAACTAATACCTTTGGATGTGTTTCGAGAGACGACATTCCATTAGTGATACCGATTACAATAGTAAACTAATACCTTTGGATGTGTTTCATTAGAGAGACGACATTCCATTAGTGATACCGATTACAATAGTCAACTAATACCTTTGGATGTGTTTTACGAGAGACGACATTCCATTAGTGATACGATTACAATAGTCAACTAATACCTTTGGATGTGTTTTACGAGAGCGACATTCCATTAGTGATACGATTACAATAGTCAACTAATACCTTTGGATGTTTTTTACGAGCGACACATTCCATTAGTGATACCAATTACAATAGTCAACTAATACCTTTGGATGTGTTTACGAAAGGCGACATTCCATTAGTGATACAAATTAAAATAGTCAACTAATACCTTTGGATGTTTTACGAGAGAGACGACATTCCATTAGTGATACCGATTACAATAGTCAACTAATACCTTTGGATGTGTTTTACGGAGACGACATTCCATTAGTGATAATTACAATAGTCAACTAATACCTTTGGATGTGTTTGAGAGACGACATTCCATTAGTGATACCGATTACAATAGTCAACTAATACCTTTGGATGTGTTTACGAAAGACGACATTCCATTAGTGATACCGATTACAATAGTCAACTAATACCTTTGGATGTGTTTATGAGAGATGACATTCCATTAGTGATACCGATTACAATAGTAAACTAATACCTTTGGATGTGTTTACGAGAGACCATCTACCATTAGTGATACCAATTAAAATAGTCAACTAATACCTTTGGATGTGTTTACGAGAGACCGACATTCCATTAGTGATACGATTACAATAGTCAACTAATACCTTTGGATGTGTTTAAGAGAGATGACATTCCATTAGTGATACGATTACAATAGTCAACTAATACCTTTGGATGTGTTTTTACGAGAGGCGACATTCCATTAGTGATCTACCAATTACAATAGTCAACTAATACCTTTGGATGTGTTTAGAGACGACATTCCATTAGTGATCGATTACAATAGTCAACTAATACCTTTGGATGTGTTTACGAGATGACATTCCATTAGTGATACCGATTACAATAGTAAAACTAATACCTTTGGATGTGTTTTTACGAGACCATCTACCATTAGTGATACCAATTAAAATAGTCAACTAATACCTTTGGATGTTTTACGAGACGACATTCCATTAGTGATACTGATTACAATAGTCAACTAATACCTTTGGATGTGTTTACGAGAGACGACATTCCATTAGTGATACCAATTACAATAGTAAACTAATACCTTTGGATGTGTTTACGAAAGACCATCATTCCATTAGTGATACCAATTAAAATAGTCAACTAATACCTTTGGATGTGTTTACGAGAGACGACATTCCATTAGTGATACCGATTACAATAGTCAACTAATACCTTTGGATGTGTTTACGAGAGAGACGACATTCCATTAGTGATACCGATTACAATAGTCAACTAATACCTTTGGATTTGTTTACGAGAGACCATCTACCATTAGTGATACCAATTAAAATAGTCAACTAATACCTTTGGATGTGTTTACGAGAGACGACATTCCATTAGTGATACCGATTACAATAGTCAACTAATACCTTTGGATGTGTTTTACGAGAGACGACATTCCATTAGTGATACCAATTACAATAGTCAACTAATACCTTTGGATGTGTTTACGAGAGACCATCTACCATTAGTGATATCAATTACAATAGTCAACTAATACCTTTGGATGTGTTTACGAGAGACGACATTCCATTAGTGATACCGATTACAATAGTCAACTAATACCTTTGGATGTGTTTACGAGAGAAGACATTCCATTAGTGATACCAATTAAAATAGTCAACTAATACTTTTGGATGTGTTTACGAGAGACGACATTCCATTAGTGATACCGATTACAATAGTCAACTAATACCTTTGGATGTGTTTACGAGAGACGACATTCCATTAGTGATACCGATTACAATAGTCAACTAATACCTTTGGATGTGTTTACGAGAGACGACATTCCATTAGTGATACCGATTACAATAGTCAACTAATACCTTTGGATGTGTTTACGAGAGACCATCTACCATTAGTGATACCAATTACAATAGTCAACTAATACCTTTGGATGTGTTTCGAGAGATGACATTCCATTAGTGATACCTGATTACAATAGTAAACTAATACCTTTGGATGTGTTTTACGAAAGACGACATTCCATTAGTGATACCAATTACAATAGTCAACTAATACCTTTGGATGTGTTTCGAGAAGCGACATTCCATTAGTGATACCGATTACAATAGTAAACTAATACCTTTGGATGTGTTTACGAGAGACGACATTCTATTAATGATACCAATTACAATAGTCAACTAATACCTTTGGATGTTTTTACGAGAGACAATATTCCATTAGTGATACCGATTACAATTGTCAACTAATACCTTTGGATGTGTTTGCAATAGACGACATTCCATTAGTGATACCAATTACAATAGTAAACTAATACCTTTGGATGTGTTTACGAGAGACGACATTCCATTAGTGATACCGATTACAATAGTAAACTAATACCTTTGGATGTGTTTACGAGAGACTATCTACCATTAGTGATACCAATTAAAATAATCAACTAATACCTTTGGATGTGTTTTCAATAGACCATGACATTCCATTAGTGATCTCGATTACAATAATCAACTAATACCTTTGGACGTGTTTACGAGAGACGACATTCCATTAGTGATACCGATTACAATAGTCAACTAATACCTTTGGATATGTTTACGAGAGATGACATTCCATTAGTGATACCGATTACAATAGTCAACTAATACTTTTGGATGTGTTTACGAGAGACGACATTCCATTAGTGATACCGATTACAATAGTCAACTAATACCTTTGGATGTGTTTAAGACAGACGACATTCCATTAGTGATACCGATTACAATAGTCAACTAATACCTTTTTGGATGTGTTCACGAGAGACGACATTCCATTAGTGATACCGACGATTACAATAGTAAACTAATACCTTTGGATGTGTTTTACGAGGACATTTACCATTAGTGATACCAATTAAAATAGTCAACTAATACCTTTGGATGTGTTTTAGAGACCACATACCATTAGTGATACCGATTACAATAGTTAACTAATACCTTTGGATGTGTTTACGAGAGACCACATTCCATTAGTGATACCATTACAATAGTCAACTAATACCTTTGGATGTGTTTTACGAGAGACGACATTCCATTAGTGATACCGATTACAATAGTCAACTAATACCTTTGGATGTGTTTTACGAGAGAGGCGACATTCCATTAGTGATACCGATTACAATAGTCAACTAATACCTTTGGATGTGTTTTTAGAGAGACGACATTCCATTAGTGATACCGATTACAATAGTCAACTAATACCTTTGGATGTGTTTACACGAGATGACATTCCATTAGTGATACCGATTACAATAGTAAACTAATACCTTTGGATGTTTTTACGACCACCATTCCATTAGTGATGATACCAATTACAATAATAGTCAACTAATACCTTTGGATGTGTTTACGAGAGCGACATTCCATTAGTGATACCGATTACAATAGTCAACTAATACCTTTGGATGTGTTTTTACGAGAGGCGACATTCCATTAGTGATACCGATTACAATAGTTAACTAATACCTTTGGATGTGTTTACGAGAGACGACATTCCATTAGTGATACCAATTAAAATAGTCAACTAATACCTTTGGATGTGTTTACGAGAGATGACATTCCATTAGTGATATCGATTACAATAGTCAACTAATACCTTTGGATGTGTTTACGAGAGACGACATTCCATTAGTGATAACGATTACAATAGTCAACTAATACCTTTGGATGTGTTTACGAGAGAGAGGACATTCCATTAGTGATACCAATTACAATAGTCAACTAATACCTTTGGATGTGTTTTACGAGAGACGACATTCCATTAGTGATCTGGATTACAATAGTCAACTAATACCTTTGGATGTGTTTACGAGACCACATTCCATTAGTGAAACAAATTACAATAGTCAACTAATACCTTTGGATGTGTTTTACGAGAGACCGACATTCCATTAGTGATACCGATTACAATAGTCAACTAATACCTTTGGATGTTTTTACGAGGACCGACATTCCATTAGTGATACCAATTAAAATAGTCAACTAATACCTTTGGATGTGTTTACGAGAGACGACATTCCATTAGTGATACCGATTACAATAGTCAACTAATACCTTTGGATGTGTTTTACGAGAGACGACATTCCTTTGGGATAACGATTACAATAGTCAACTAATACCTTTGGATGTGTTTACGAGAGCGACATTCCATTAGTGATACCGATTACAATAGTCAACTAATACCTTTGGATGTGTTTACGAGAGACGACATTCCATTAGTGATACCGATTACAATAGTCAACTAATACCTTTGGATGTGTTTACGAAAGACGACATTCCATTAGTGATACCGATTACAATAGTCAACTAATACCTTTGGATGTGTTTACGAGAGACGACATTCCATTAGTGATACCGATTACAATAGTAAACTAATACCTTTGGATGTGTTTACGAGAGACCATCTACCATTAGTGATACCAATTAAAATAGTCAACTAATACCTTTGGATGTGTTTTACGAGAGACGACATTCCATTAGTGATATTGATTACAATAGTAAACTAATACCTTTGGATGTGTTTATTGAGAGACGACATTCCATTAGTGATACGATTACAATAGTCAACTAATACCTTTGGATGTGTTTTAGAGACCGACATTCCATTAGTGATACCGATTACAATAGTCAACTAATACCTTTGGATGTGTTTACGAGAGACGACATTCCATTAGTGATACGATTACAATAGTCAACTAATACCTTTGGATGTGTTTACGAGAGACCATCTACCATTAGTGATACCAATTACAATAGTCAATTAATACCTTTGGATGTGTTTTGAGAGACCGACATTACCATTAGTGATACCGATTAACAATAGTCAAATTAATACCTTTGGATGTGTTTACGAGAGACGACATTCCATTAGTGATACCGATTACAATAGTCAACTAATACCTTTGGATGTGTTTACGAGAGACGACATTCCATTAGTGATACCGATTAAAATAGTCAACTAATACCTTTGGATGTGTTTTACGAGACGACATTCCATTAGTGATACCGATTACAATAGTCAACTAATACCTTTGGATGTGTTTACGAGACCGACATTCCATTAGTGATATCGATTACAATAGTCAACTAATACCTTTGGATGTGTTTACGAGAGACAACATTCCATTAGTGATACCGATTACAATAGTCAACTAATACCTTTGGATGTGTTTACGAGAGACGACATTCCATTAGTGATACCGATTACAATAGTCAACTAATACCTTTGGATGTGTTTTCGAGAGACGACATTCCATTAGTGATACCGATTACAATAGTAAACTAATACCTTTGGATGTGTTTACGAGAGACCATCTACCATTAGTGATACCAATTACAATAGTCAACTAATACCTTTGGATGTGTTTTTAGAGAAGCGACATTCCATTAGTGATATGAATTACAATAGTCAACTAATACCTTTGGATGTGTTTACGAGAGACGACATTCCATTAGTGATACCAATTACAATAGTAAACTAATACCTTTGGATGTGTTTACGAGAGACGACATTCCATTAGTGATACCAATTACAATAGTCAACTAATACCTTTGGATGTGTTTACGAGAGACGACATTCCATTAGTGATACCGATTACAATAGTAAACTAATACCTTTGGATGTGTTTTACGAGAGAGCGACACATTCCATTAGTGATACGATTACAATAGTCAACTAATACCTTTGGATGTGTTTTACGAGAGACATCTTCCATTAGTGATACCAATTAAAATAGTCAACTAATACCTTTGGATGTGTTTACGAGAGACATCTATTCCATTAGTGATACTTGGATATTACAATAATCAACTAATACCTTTGGATGTGTTTTACGAGAGCGACATTCCATTAGTGATACCGATTACAATAGTCAACTAATACCTTTGGATGTGTTTACGAGACGACATTCCATTAGTGATGCGAATTACAATAGTCAACTAATACCTTTGGATGTGTTTTTGAGAGACGACATTCCATTAGTGATACCGATTACAATAGTCAACTAATACCTTTGGATGTGTTTAAGAGAGACGACATTCCATTAGTGATACCGATTACAATAGTCAACTAATACCTTTGGATGTGTTTACGAGAGACCATCTACCATTAGTGATACCGATTACAATAGTAAACTAATACCTTTGGATGTGTTTACGAGAGATGACATTCCATTAGTGATACCAATTAAAATAGTCAACTAATACCTTTGGATGTGTTTACGAGAGATGACATTCCATTAGTGATACCGATTACAATAGTCAACTAATACCTTTGGATGTGTTTAGAGAGACGACATTCCATTAGTGATACCAATTACAATAGTCAACTAATACCTTTGGATGTGTTTACGAGAGAGACGACATTCCATTAGTGATACCCGATTACAATAGTCAACTAATACCTTTGGATGTGTTTACGAGAGACGACATTCCATTAGTGATACCGATTACAATAGTCAACTAATACCTTTGGATGTGTTTACGAGAGATGACATTCCATTAGTGATACCGATTACAATAGTAAACTAATACCTTTGGATGTATTTACGAGAGACCATCTACCATTAGTGATACCAATTAAAATAGTCAACTAATACCTTTGGATGTGTTTTCGAGAGACGACATTTCCATTAGTGATACCGATTACAATAGTCAACTAATACCTTTGGATGTGTTTACAAGAGAGCGACATTCCATTAGTGATACCGATTATAATAGTAAACTAATACTTTTGAATGTTACCATTTTTTACGAAGACCATCTACCATTAGTGATACCAATTATAATAGTCAACTAATACCTTTGGATGTGTTTTAAAGAGACGACATTCCATTAGTGATATCGATTACAATAGTCAACTAATACCTTTGGATGTGTTTTACGAGAGGCGACATTCCATTAGTGATACCAATTACAATAGTCAACTAATACCTTTGGATGTGTTTACGAGAGATGACATTCCATTAGTGATACCAATTACAATAGTCAACTAATACCTTTGGATGTGTTTACGAGAGATGACATTCCATTAGTGATACCGATTACAATAGTCAACTAATACCTTTGGATGTGTTTTTTGAGAGACGACCAATTCCATTAGTGATACCAATTACAATAGTCAACTAATACCTTTGGATGTGTTTAGAGAGACCGACATTCCATTAGTGATACCGATTACAATAGTCAACTAATACCTTTGGATGTGTTTTACGAGATATTATCGACATTCCATTAGTGATAACCAATTAAAATAGTCAACTAATACCTTTGGATGTGTTTTACGAGAGACGACATTCCATTAGTGATAGCGATTACAATAGTCAACTAATACCTTTGGATGTGTTTACGAGAGACGACATTCCATTAGTGATACGATTACAATAGTCAACTAATACCTTTGGATGTGTTTACGAGAGACGACATTCCATTAGTGATACCGATTACAATAATCAACTAATACCTTTGGATGTGTTTACGAGAGATGACATTCCATTAGTGATACCGATTACAATAGTCAACTAATACCTTTGGATGTGTTTAAGAAAGATGACATTCCATTAGTGATACCGATTACAATAGTCAACTAATACCTTTGGATGTGTTTACGAGAGAGACCATTACCATTAGTGATACCGATTACAATAGTAAACTAATACCTTTGGATGTGTTTACGAGAGATGACATTACCATTAGTGATACCGATTAAAATAGTCAACTAATACCTTTGGATGTGTTTACGAGACGACATTCCATTAGTGATATTGATTACAATAGTTAACTAATACCTTTGGATGTGTTTACGAGAGACGACATTCCATTAGTGATACGATTACAATAGTCAACTAATACCTTTGGATGTGTTTACGAGAGACCGACATTCCATTAGTGATACCTTTGGATTACAATAGTCAACTAATACCTTTGGATGTGTTTAACGAGAGACCATATTCCATTAGTGATACCGATTACAATAGTCAACTAATACCTTTGGATGTGTTTACGAGAGATGACATTCCATTAGTGATACCGATTACAATAGTAAACTAATACCTTTGGATGTATTTTTAGAGACCATCATTCCATTAGTGATACCAATTAAAATAGTCAACTAATACCTTTGGATGTGTTTTACGAGAGACGACATACATTCCATTAGTGATACCGATTTACAATAGTCAACTAATACCTTTGGATGTGTTTTTGAGAGAGACATTCCATTAGTGATACCGATTATAATAGTAAACTAATACCTTTGGATGTGTTTACGAGAGACCACATTCCATTAGTGATACCAATTAAAATAGTCAACTAATACCTTTGGATGTGTTTACGAAAGACGACATTCCATTAGTGATACCGATTACAATAGTCAACTAATACCTTTGGATGTGTTTATGAGAGACGACATTCCATTAGTGATACAAATTACAATAGTCAACTAATACCTTTGGATGTGTTTACGAGAGACCACATTCCATTAGTGATACCGATTACAATAGTCAACTAATACCTTTGGATGTGTTTTTACGAGACCATCATTCCATTAGTGATACCAATTACAATAGTCAACTAATACCTTTGGATGTGTTTACGAGAGACCACATTCCATTAGTGATACCAATTACAATAATCAACTAATACCTTTGGATGTGTTTTTGAGAGACCACATTCCATTAGTGATATCGATTAACAATAGTCAACTAATACCTTTGGATGTGTTTTACGAGAGACGACATTCCATTAGTGATACCGATTAATAATAGTCAACTAATACCTTTGGATGTGTTTTAGAGAGACGACATTCCATTAGTGATACCGATTACAATAGTCAACTAATACCTTTGGATGTGTTTTCGAGAGACGACATTCCATTAGTGATACCGATTACAATAGTCAACTAATACCTTTGGATGTGTTTACGAGAGACGACATTCCATTAGTGATACCGATTACAATAGTCAACTAATACCTTTGGATGTGTTTACGAGAGCCGACATTCCATTAGTGATACCGATTACAATAGTCAACTAATACCTTTGGATGTGTTTTACGAGAGACCATTCCATTAGTGATACCAATTAAAATAGTCAACTAATACCTTTGGATGTGTTTTTAGAGAGATGACATTCCATTAGTGATACTGGATTACAATAGTCAACTAATACCTTTGGATGTGTTTACGAGACCACCGACATTCCATTAGTGATACCGATTACAATAGTAAACTAATACCTTTGGATGTGTTTACGAAAGACCATTCCATTAGTGATACGATTACAATAGTCAACTAATACCTTTGGATGTGTTTACGAGAGCGACATTCATTAGTGATACCGATTACAATAGTCAACTAATACCTTTGGATGTGTTTTTTAGAGAGACGACATTCCATTAGTGATACCGATTACAATAGTCAACTAATACCTTTGGATGTGTTTTACGAGAGACGACATTCCATTAGTGTGATACTGATTACAATAGTCAACTAATACCTTTGGATGTGTTTACGAGACCGACATTCCATTAGTGATACCGATTACAATAGTCAACTAATAACTTTGGATGTGTTTACGAGAGACCATCTACCATTAGTGATACCAATTACAATAGTCAACTAATACCTTTGGATGTGTTTACGAGAGACCATCTACCATTAGTGATATCGATTACAATAGTCAACTAATACCTTTGGATGTGTTTACGAGAGACGACATTCCATTAGTGATACCGATTACAATAGTCAACTAATACCTTTGGATGTGTTTACGAGAGACGATATTCCATTAGTGATACCGATTACAATAGTCAACTAATACCTTTGGATGTGTTTACGAGAGATGACATTCCATTAGTGATACCGATTACAATAGTCAACTAATACCTTTGGATGTGTTTTACGAGAGGACATTCCATTAGTGATACCGATTACAATAGTCAACTAATACCTTTGGATGTGTTTACGAGAGACGACATTCCATTAGTGATCGATTACAATAGTCAACTAATACCTTTGGATGTGTTTTAGAGACCATTCCATTAGTGATACCGATTACAATAGTCAACTAATACCTTTGGATGTGTTTCTGAGAGACGACATTCCATTAGTGATACCGATTACAATAGTAAACTAATACCTTTGGATGTGTTTTTACGAGAAAGACATTCCATTAGTGATACCAATTACAATAGTAAACTAATACCTTTGGATGTGTTTACGAGAACGACATTCCATTAGTGATACCGATTACAATAGTCAACTAATACCTTTGGATGTGTTTACGAGAGACGACATTCCATTAGTGATACCAATTACAATAGTCAACTAATACCTTTGGATGTGTTTACGAGAGGCGACATTCCATTAGTGATACCAATTACAATAGTCAACTAATACCTTTGGATGTGTTTTTTAGAGAGACCACATTCCATTAGTGATACCAATTAAAATAGTCAACTAATACCTTTGGATGTGTTTCGAGAGACGACATTCCATTAGTGATACCGATTACAATAGTAAACTAATACCTTTGGATGTGTTTACGAGAGACGACATCTATCATTAGTGATACCAATTAAAATAGTCAACTAATACCTTTGGATGTGTTTACGAGAGACGACATTCCATTAGTGATATTGATTAAAATAGTCAACTAATACCTTTGGATGTGTTTACGAGAGACGACATTCCATTAGTGATACGATTACAATAGTCAACTAATACCTTTGGATGTGTTTACGAGAGACGACATTCCATTAGTGATACCAATTACAATAGTCAACTAATACCTTTGGATGTGTTTACGAGAGACCATTCCATTAGTGATACCAATTACAATAGTCAACTAATACCTTTGGATGTGTTTTACGAGAGACGACATTCCATTAGTGATACCGATTACAATAGTCAACTAATACCTTTGGATGTGTTTACGAGAGACCATCTACCATTAGTGATACCAATTACAATAGTCAACTAATACCTTTGGATGTGTTTACGAGAGAGGGCATCCCATTAGTGATACCAATTACAATAGTCAACTAATATCTTTGGATGTGTTTACGAGAGACCATCTACCATTAGTAATACCAATTACAATAGTCAACTAATATCTTTGGATGTGTTTTTGAGAGACCATTACCATTAGTGATACCGATTACAATAGTCAACTAATACCTTTGGATGTGTTTTTTGAGACGACATTCCATTAGTTATACCGATTACAATAGTCAACTAATACATTTGAATGTGTTTACGAGAGACGACATTCCATTAGTGATACCGATTACAATAGTCAACTAATACATTTAGATGTGTTAACGAAAGACAAAATTCCATTAGTCATATCGATTACAATAGTCAACTAATACATTTGGATGTGTTTAAGCGAGAGGATATTCCATTAGTGATATCGATTACAATAGTCAACTAATACATTTAGATGTGTTTACGAAAGACAAAATTCCATTAGTCATATCGATTACAATAGTCAACTAATACCTTTGGATGTGTTTACGAGAGACCATCTACCATTAGTGATACCACTTACAATAGTCAACAAATACCTTTGGATGTGTTTACGAGAGACGACATCCCATTAGTGATACCGATTACAATAGTAAACTAATACCTTTTGATGTGTTTACGAGAGATTATCTATCATTTGTGATACCAATTACAATAAGACAACTAATACCTTTGAATGTGTTTCCGAGAGACGACATTCCATTAGTGATACCGATTACAATAGTCAACTAATACCTTTGGATGTGTTTACGAGAGACGACATTCCATTAGTGATACCGATTACAATAGTCAACTAATACCTTTGGATGTGTTTAAGAAAGACAACATTCCATTAGTCATACCGATTACAATAATCAACTAATACCTTTTTATGTGTTTACGAGAGACCATGTACCATTATGATACCGATTACAATAGTAAACTAACACCTTTGGATGTGTTTACGAGGGACTATTTACCATTAGTGATACCAATTAAAATAGTCAACTAATACCTTTGGATGTGTTTACGAGAGACGACATTCCATTAGTGATATCGATTACAATAGTTAACTAATACCTTTGGATGTGTTTAGGAGAGACGACATTCCATTAGTGATACCATTACAATAGTCAACTAATACCTTTGGATGTGTTTACTAGAGACGACATTCCATTAGTGATACCGATTACAATAGTCAACTAATACATTTGGATGTGTTAACGAGAGACGACATTCCATTAGTGATACTGATTAAAATAGTCAACTAATACCTTTGGATGTGTTTACGCGAGACGACATTCCATTAATGATACCGATTACAATAGTAAACTATTACCTTTGGATGTATTTACGAGAGACCATCTACCATTAGTGATACCAATTAAAATAGTCAACTAATACCTTTGGATGTGTTTACGAGAGACAACATTTCATTAGTGATACTGATTACTATTGTCAACTAATATCTTTGGATGTGTTTACGAGAGACGACATTCCATTAGTAATATCGATTATAATAGTAAACTAATACCTTTGAATGTGTTTACGAAAGACCATCTACCATTAGTGATACCAATTAAAATAGTCAACTAATACCCTTGGATGTGTTTACGAAAGACGATATTCAATTAGTGATACCGATTACAATAGTCAACTAATACCTTTGGTTGTATTTACGAGAGACGACATTCTATTAGTGATACAGATTACAATAGTTAACTAATACCTTTGAATGTGTTTACGAGAGACCATCTACCATTAGTGATACCAATTACAATAGTCAACTAATATCTTTTGATGTGTTTACGAGAGACCGTGATACCAATTACAATAGTCAACTAATATCTTTGGATGTGTTTACGAGAGACCATCTACCATTAGTAATACCAATTACAATAATCAATTAATATCTTTGGATGTGTTTTTGAGAGACCATCTACCATTAGTGATATCATTAACAATAGTCAATTAATACCTTTGGATGTAATTACGAGAGACGACATTCCATTAGTGATACCGATTACAATAGTCAACTAATACATTTAGATGTGTTTACGAAAGACAAAATTCCATTAGTCATATCGATTACAATAGTCAACTAATACATTTGGATGTGTTTAAGCGAGAGGATATTCCATTAGTGATATCGATTACAATAGTCAACTAATACATTTAGATGTGTTTACGAAAGACAAAATTCCATTAGTCATATCGATTACAATAGTCAACTAATACCTTTGGATGTGTTTACGAGAGACCATCTACCATTAGTGATACCACTTACAATAGTCAACTAATACCTTTAGACGTGTTTTCGAGAGACGACATCCCATTAGTGATACCGATTACAATAGTAAACTAATACCTTTTGATGTGTTTACGAGAGATTATCTATCATTTGTGATACCAATTACAATAAGTCAACTAATACCTTTGAATGTGTTTCCGAGAGACGACATTCCATTAGTGATACCGATTACAATAGTCAATTAATACCTTTGGATGTGATTACGAGAGACGACATTCCATTAGTGATACCGATTACAATAGTTAATTAATACCTTTGGATGTGTTTAGGAGAGACGACATTCAATTAGTGATACCGATTATAATAGTCAACTAATACCTTTGGATATGTTTACGGGAGATGACATTCCAGTAGTGATACCGATTATAATAGTCAACTAATACCTTTGGATATGTTTACGAGAGACGACATTCCATTAGTGATAACGATTACAATAATCAACTAATACCTTTGGATGTGTTTACGAAAGACAACATTCCATTAGTCATACCGATTACAATAGTCAACTAATACCTTTGGATGTGTTTACGAGGGACTATTTACCATTAGTGATACCAATTAAAATAGTCAACTAATACCTTTGGATGTGTTTACGAGAGACGACATTCCATTAGTGATAACGATTACAATAATCAACTAATACCTTTGGATGTGTTTACGAGAGACCATGTACCATTATGATACCGATTACAATAGTAAACTAACACCTTTGGATGTGTTTACGAGGGACTATTTACCATTAGTGATACCAATTAAAATAGTCAACTAATACCTTTGGATGTGTTTACGAGAGACGACATTCCATTAGTGATAACGATTACAATAGTCAACTAATACCTTTGGATGTGTTTCACGAGAGACCAATAGTAAACTAACACCTTTGGATGTGTGTTTATTTTGGGACTATTTACCATTAGTGATACCAATTAAAATAGTCAACTAATACCTTTGGATGTGTTTATTTAGAGACGACATTCCATTAGTGATAA